>JACXGI010014415.1:0-19094 GCA_016801175.1 Esox masquinongy | reverse complement strand
GGAGAAAATATGGCACAACAGAGACATTACCAAGAACTGGACGTCCCTCCAAAATTGATGAAAAGACGAGAAGAAAACTGGTCAGGGAGGCTTCCAAGAGGCCTACAGCAACATTAAAGGAACTGCAGGAATTTCTGGCAAGTACTGGCTGTGTGCTACATGTGACAACAATCTCCCATATTCTTCATATGAATGGGCTTTGGGGTAGGGTGGCAAGACGGCCTTTTCTTACAAAGAAAAACATCCAAGCCCGGCTGAAGTTTGCAAAAACAAACATCAAGTCCCCCAAAAGCATGTGGGAAAATGTGTTATGGTCTGATGAAACCAGGGTTGAACTTTTTGGCCATAATCCCAAAAGGTATGTTTGGCGCAAAAACATCACCCAAAGAACACCATACCCACAGTGAAGCATGGTGGTGGCAGCATCATGCTTTGGGGCTGTTTTTCATCAGCTGGAACCGAGGCCTTAGTCAGGGTGGAGGTAATTATGAACAGTTCCAAATACCAGGCAATTTTGGCACAAAACCTTCAGGCTTCCATTAGAAAGCTGAAGATGAAGAGGAAGTTCACCTTTCAGCACAACAACGATCCAAAGCACACATCCAAATCCACAAAAGGTGTGGCTTCACCAGAAGAAGATTAACGTTTTGGAATGGCCCAGCCAGAGCCCAGACCTGAATCCAATTGAACATCTGTGGGGTGATCTGAAGAGGGCTGTGCACAGGAGATGTCCTCGCAATCTGATAGATTTGGAGCGCTTTTGCAAAGAAGAGTGGGCAAATATTGCCACGTCAATTTGTGCCATGCTAATAGACTCCTACCCAAAAAGACTGAGTGCTGTAATAAAATCAAAAGGTGCTTTAACAAAGTATTAATTTAAGGGTGTGCACACTTATGCAACCAGGTTAATGTGAGTTTTTTATTTTTGCCCCTCAAAGATTTCAGTTTGATTTTCAATTGAATTGTTCACGTTATAGGTCACATTAAAGGTGGAAAAAGTTCTGACATGATTTATCTTTGTCTCATTCTTTTGCATCACAAGAACCTGGCATTTTAACAGGGCTGTGTAGACTTTTTACATCCACTGTAACTAATGCTGACCGTCCATCAGTCCAGGCGTTGTCCACTTAGACTGTATCAGAGGTCAGATCTTTTTTATGGCGTGGACACAAGTTTCGTATTCCTTCTCGGGAACGAATCCCTGGTCAACCCACTTCTTTTTACCCTAACATAAACTATCAAAAATATAATTACCTCCTAATAAACCCAGAACAAACACCTCAAGGGACCTGGACGGGGAACTGATATCGCCTCAAGGTCTAAGTTTTGTTTTACGGAGGACACAGAATCTCACTGGCTACTATCTCTAGTAAACACAGGGCTGTGGCTCAGAGGCAGAGGAATTATGATCAAGCATTTGACAATCACACACACACAGAGACCAAGAGGGCGACAGAGCTCTTACAAGTTCCTACCATTATTTCGGTTAGTCTATCACTAGTACAGACAGCACCGGGTTCCGGGAGGGTCCAATAGCCAAGAGTCATATCAACTCTTCTCGAGTCTTCGATCAAAAAGCCCGCGTTATGGGACCCTCCAGGCCCTTTTATAATGTTTTTTATTCATGATATTCATGAGGGAGATACACATTCTACATAATTGTACAATGATTGGTTTACCATTATATCATATTTCAGTCCCCTCCCTTTGTGTATGAAGGATATACATATTATACTATATTGTTCCATGATTGGTTTATCATTAACACATGACCCCAGACATTACCACCCCTTTCATTTTCCTTATTTGGGGTCTATGTAGGCCCTCCCCATTTCTTCACAGAGCTGTTGACAGTTTTCTGTTTTACTGGGGTCTTCGTCTGGGTCATAGACAAACACCAAGAGGGAGGGGGGTAGTTGTACGTCATCCGTCTCAGGTCCTGGTGTAGATGAACACCAAGGGGGAGGGGGGTAGTTGTACGTCATCCGTCTCAGGTCCTGGTGCAGATTGCTGATCCGTCGTCGGCTGCTGCTCCCGAAACCCTCGGCCAACCTCCTGCACTCTGCCCTATTTCTCAACAGGGTCAAACCAGCACCCGTCAGTCTTGACAAAGATAGATTGGATGTCTCATACATGATCTAGGACAGAGGAAGAGTAAATGATGATGTCATCCAAGTGCACCAGGCAATTTCTGCCCCTCAAGTCTCCCAAGACTCTTTCTCCATTAATCGTTGAAAAGTTGCAGGAGCATTCTTCAAACCCAAAGGCATGACTTTGAATGAGAATAAGCCGGCAGGTGTAACAAAAGCAGTCTTGTCCTGACTAAGGATGTATTGATACCTGCCAATAACCCCTGCTTAGATCCAAATTTCTGGAAAAAATTATGGATCTAAGCAATATGGATCCAATATGTCACTGATGGTGGGTAAGTATCACTTTCTGAGATAACACTGAGCCTCCTATAATCCACAGACTCGATGTCCACCATCTTTCTTTGGAACCAGGACAACAGGAAATCTTTCTTGGTCTTGGCTTGGTATCAAGAGATGAATTTTCCATTTCTTAATAAGTGATTGAGCAGTACTGACCGGCATTTGCAAGGCTTTGAATATCTTTTTTTGTATCCTTTTCCATCTTTATAAAGTTCCATCGTTACAGAGGTTTTTTCACAGTTCTTTGCTTTTCCCCATGGCTCAGTATCTAGCCTGCTCAGTGCATCCACGTGATAGCAAACAAACTCATTGACTATTTATACACAGACACTAATTGCAATAAAAAAATCCACAGGCGTGGGAAATTAACCTTTATTTGCCATTTTAACCTGTGTGTGTCATCTTGTGTGTCTGTAACAAGGCCAAAAATTCAAGGGTATGTAAACTTTTGATCAGGGCCATTTGGGTGATTTCTGTTATCATTATGATTTAAAAAAGTGCCAAACAACTGTGTGATAATAAATGGCTTCATATGATCACCATCCTTAAAGAGTTGTTTTTATGATCAGTCATATTTTCAAAATCAATGCCAAAATGTCACAATTTCTGCCAGGATATGCAAACTTATGAGCACAACTGTACGCCGATTTAGGAAAAGTCATGGAAGGAGGAGGGTGTAGCTTTCAAAATGGCAGCTTTATTTAAAATACAAACTAAAACGCCAATTGGCATAGGCATTTGGCAGTTCTAGTGTTAAAACTCTACTAAGCAAAGAAGAAACCATATATAAACAAGATCCAGAAATGACGTCGCCTCCTCTAGGCCTGAGCTCATTTAAGATGGACTGAGGCGAAGTGGAAAAGGGTCCTTTGGTCTGACAAATCAACATTTTTAATTATTTTTGGGAATCATGGACACTGCATCCTCCGAGCTGAAGAGGAAAAGGACCATCCAGCTTGTTCTCAGTGCACAGTTCAAAAGCCAGCATCTGTGATGGTATGGGGTTGGATTAGTGCACATGGCATGGGTGACTAGCACATCTGTGAATGCACCATTAATGCAGAACAATATATACAGGTTTTGGAGCAACATATGCTGCCATCCAGACAACACTTTTTTAATGGAAGGCTTTGCTTATTTCAGCAAGACAATGCCAAACCACATTCAACACGTATTACAACAGCATGGCTCGGTAGTATAAGATTCCGGGTGCTAAACTGGCCTGCCTGCAGTCCAGACCTGTCACCCATTAAAAACATTTAGCGCAGTATGAAACAAAAGATACAACAAAGGAGACCCCGAACTGTTGAGCAGCTGAAAACCTATATCAAGCAAAAATAGGAAAACATTTCACTTTCAAAACTACAGCAATTGGTCTCCTCAGTTACCAAACATTTACAGAGTGTTGTTAAAAGAAGAGGTGATGCCACACAGTGGTAAACATGCCCTGGTCCCAACTTTTTTGAAGCATGTTGCTGGCATTAAATTCAAAATGGGCAATGAATTTTTCCAGAAACAATACATTTTCTCAGTTTCAACATTTGATATGTTGTCTCTGTTGTATTTTCAAGTAAATATTGGGATTTACACATCATTTCATTCCGATTGTATTTGCATTTCATGCAGCGTATTAGAGCATTTTTTGGAAACAGAGTTTTATTAATTGTCTTCTTTATTCACTTGTGTATGTGCGTACATATATGGAGTGGGCAGATGCACTACATTTGTATATAGGGTGTTGATAGAGAATATATAAATTCTGTATAATAATGGGATATCAGATAGCCTGTTACTTTCAGGGGATACTTCAATTTATTGGATGGATTGGATTTTTAAAAAGCAGAATACACACCCACTACTTGCGAGCCCATGTATGGTTGTCCAGGAAGAACAAGGAACCACAGACCAAGACAAGATGGAGGATGTAAAACAAGAATTGGAGGAGTGCTGTGGACTGGGTACCAAGGAAGGGGAGGAGCCACAACAATGAAATGTATAAATGCTGTGTGAAATTGGGGCTTAGGATCTTTCTTAGGAAGCTGATAGATAGTTGAGATCAGAGGCACAAGTTGACTGAGGTAAAGAATACTTTATAAAGGGACTGGTCTGTGAAGGGCTTACAACTCACAGGAAAAGGACCATCTGAAACAGGAAACCAAGGTAAGATGCACTGACACAAACCTCCAAACCAAGTACCTGTGACGTCAGCGGCCCAACGTTGTAATCCATTGAAATAGCGCAGAGTTGCACAACTCCCTCTTGTAAATAACAGAAACAAGCTCAGTGACAATGACGGCGCTGGTCAAAACACCCGGGCCCGATCTCAGAGTCACTAGGCCCCTGGATCACTCACACCAGAGACTCTGTCATACGTATTGGTCCGAAATAAGGTTCATGGCCTCGTGTGGCTCCCTGGTGATTATGGGTTAGCTAAACAAAGACAGTTGGGATAAACCAAGAGTAGAACAGGCAACAGAATGAACTACACACATAAAGAGAAAGGTGTCCCACTGTATAAAGAGAGGGGTGTCTATTTTTTTATTTATTAACCAAAAAACTAAGCCTTAGCCACAACCTACAGATAGATGCAAACTTTCCAAATAGATGCAATATTGCAGGTTCTATATATAAAGCAGAGCAATAGAGATCTCAAACAAGGAAAGTAGGCAAGTGGCCCCTTAAGACAAATTCCTAATTTTTGTTACCATCATTTCCCATTCATAAACCGCGGCCTATACACTGATTTTGCAAAAATTTTCAACCACAGCGGTTAATACATGGATGCAGCTAATACACAAGTTTACATTTTTAAAACCGTTTCCACCAGCGAACATTTTCACGGGTGACTGCTTGACAACGTAGAGGTTTCAGAAACTGATGTAACAAATACGATACAATTGGCGTCACAGTGTTTTCAAATTTTATATTTCAACAAATTAATTTTGGTAGCGCCCTATGACAGATGTTTAATATTAATGGACAATGTATGCATACGTTAATTGGGTATGGCAAGACATGGCAGCTGCCATACTTTGGAATCAGTTTTTTATAAAATAAAAATAATAAACAAATTTTACTTGTATTGCCTTCAATTAATTGCAAAAATTGATGGGCTCGTTTTTTGAAGTTGCCTTTTTGAGAGGAGGACTTTAGGGAGAGGACTTAAGTGAGCACTTACTGAAATTGAAAGTTTTGCACTGTGTGGTCTATTTATGCTTATGTTATTACATTTGACTGTATGCACAATATGCACTCATTCAGGCCTATTTATCTATGAGAAGAAAGTAGACAGCTGATTCATAACATACCCGTCAGTGAAAATGAGTGTCAGTGAGTGAACTTGTTCTCTCACAATTAGAGGCAGTGCAGGGCAGCTGCCGCCAATTGGAGACAATCGAAACGGCAGCGCAGAGATGCCTATAGAGGCACCCAGCCAGGACCTGACATTACAAGCATTAGGCACAGTGTGACCAAGAGATATATGTCGGTTTTCAATGGCATAGTACGCCCTTAACGTCATGTCACATTGCCATATTTCTGCTGAAATAACGGCCCTGATTGTATGTACGGGTTCTAATTTTCTAGGAAAATGTGGCTTATATATGGGTGCAATTAATACTTGGGTTTGTATACATGCAAAGCTATAAAATGAATGGTGCGGCTTATACATGGGGAATTACGGTATATGTATTGTCACTTTGATAAAAGCGAACTGTGCACAGGACATTTACAGTGTTAAGTCTTTGTTTATAAGTGCACAATATTTTTACACTCTATGTGATTGTAGTATAATGAAAAGGCACAGCAACATGATCATTAAGCAGACCAAAAATGAGAAGCAGGATGTCTAACTTTAGATGAGGGACAGAACAATAATGCTTCAGGAACATGGGTGATTTTTATAACTTGAGGAGTTGTAGTTGCTAATTTCAATTGATCAATGTAATGTATTTTTTAAAGTCCTTTTTAAATCAGCAGTTGTCACAAAGTGTTTTTACTGATATAAAACTGAAACTCCAAAGAGCAAGCAACAAAAGAGTTGATGCAGAGTGGTAAGTAAAACTCCCTAGTAGGCTAGAAACTCAAGAAACCTAGAGAGGAACCAGACTCTGAGGGGTGGCCTGTTTTTATCTGGCCGTGACCTAATTGTGATCCTGTCAAGTCTTTTTATTATAAAGATAATGCAATCTATGTTAATCTGTGATGTTTTTCCCTACAGGGTTTGAAACATGGTGACTCTGTCTCTCATTTGCCTGGGTCTGCTCTCCTTGTGGGGGGTCAGAGGGGAAGTAGCTCAAAATTTCAACCACTGCAAAAAGTTTTTCTTCAGAGAGACGCCAGTGTCGGGTCTGAACATAGCTCTGCCCAATCCAGTTGAGAACAACACACAGAACTTAGTTAATCCTAAGAAATGTCTCTCTGCTTACAAAGCTGCCTCTCCTGCGTACATCTGTCAGAGATACAGAGGCCAGTATTACTTTGCCACTCTGTATGACAGAAAAAGGAGGATCCCTTTGTACTCTGCATATAAAATGGATATCAAAGGGAAACCTAAAAGGAAGGGGTCCATAGAAAATTACGAACCGCAGGTTTGAATATTTGCATTCTTTTATCACATTTTTGATGTCCTATAAATTCAACGCATAAACATTTAGAGTAACACAACTGCTACACCATGCAACACATTTTTGCAGTTAAAATATTTGAGGTAGAAAGGGGCAATTAGTCTTTAGAGCTGGTTTAAAATCTTGTTTTATGCAAGAAGCACTAAATGCTAGGTTTATTACAAATTACAATGTAATAAATAGGTATAGTACTATTTATTACACTGTAATTTCAGAGTGAATGCCAGTAGAGTAACAGTAACAAGAGATGGAGGGCTACCACATGGTTTGAACAGCAGTGGCTAATTTGGTCCTATTTCTATTTTTCAGCTTGTGCATCCTGAACTAGGACCTAATCAAAAGAAAATGAATGAATGCTTGACAAAGATCAACAATTACAACAAAAAAAATGACTGCAAAGAAAGCGTTCCAGAAAACGTTCCAATCTACAAGCTTGCCTGGAGTCAAGCCCTTGATAACGACTACCGTAAAAGAAAATATGACCGTGGGCACTTGAACCCTGCAGGGCACCATGGAAAAGGAAATGCCTCCCAAGCCACCATGACCTTCACCAACGTAGCTCCGCAAAACCCAAAAATGAACCAGATCCAATGGAACAAGTATGAGCAGAAGCTGAAGAATATTTTGAGTCAAGGCTGTAGTAATATGTATGTTGTGACTGGAGTGGTCCCAGGCAATGAGTGGCTGAACAAACGAGTCAATGTTCCAAGTCACTACTGGAATGCCTTCTGCTGCACTAACAACAACAATAAACCTCTCAGGTCTGGAGGTGCCTTGTGTAATAACACAGCTGAGGGTGTAGTTGCAGAGTATGACTCTATTGCAGACCTTCAGAATGAGCTTAGAGGGCTAATGAATGTCAAAAACAATTTCCAGATCTTTAAAGGTTGTTAATCTGATGTGGCCAGACATAAGTTTTATATCTGGTGTGTTTATTTTGTGTTATAAAATGCAGGCTCAGGCTATTTGAATCTATTACTATGTGTTATAGTGCATGATGATGAATGTTTTAGAAATTACTGTATTTAGTTAGTAACGTACGTGCTGGGTTTACAAACGTGCTGGGTTTCGGACCAGGTGTTTGAGGGTTCAAACCTTGCTCCCTGCCGATTACAATATTTTCAAAATTAGTCCTTAAAACATAATTTAAATAAAATGTTCATCATTACTGGTCTGAGATTAGGTCTACTGGTTCCTCATTCCTCAAGTAAGGAAAAGAATTGGATTCAGAATAAAAATGTTAGGGTACTTCCTGAATTGACTGGACATTTCACTGGAATTGACACAAACCTTGGCTATTAGTCACACAGTTTGTCAAACAGCTTTTTCTGAAAGCAAATTGCCATTATAAACCAATAAAATGATTTTCAAAGCAAACTTTGGAAGGGGGACATTTGTATCAGACATTTTTCTTTTTTTTCATTTATCAGATAAAGGCAGGAATAACGTGGTTTACTATACCACCTAGTGGACTACAAAGTGCAAATACTGGCTAGGCTATAATAAAACCGGGCCAAAATTTGTTTGTAAACAACCTGGAACGGTGTGAGAGACATGTTGCATGAATAACTCATTTATGAGACATATCTCTCAACATATCATAAAAAAATTGTATCTACTGTAACAAACAGCTAAATATATAGCCTTTTTTTCATAGGCCCTTCAGTCTAACTGAATGCATAACTATTCAGGAATTGAATAGACTCATCGAGGGGTGCTGGGAAATGTGTGACAAGGGCAGTAAGGAAGTAAATCACACTTGGTCTATCAAAGCTGAATGTGAGGTTTATCAAAGTTCTTGCCCACAATAGTGAAAGAACATTACTTTGTTCTGAGTTATTTTCAGACATCTTAAACATCACTTGAGAAATACATCAATGTAGCGCTACTAGTTTGGTAATAAGTTGTTGTGTCTTACTTTACCCTTCCCTGCCACTAGGTGGCAAAGTTGTGCATGCTTCACAGAACTTCTGAGTTGGCACTCAGCACACCTGACAATCTTGAAATCATCAGAGTTGGGGAGTAACGGATTACAAGTAATGTAACAGATGACAAAAAAACAGTAACTCTAATCTGTTACGTTACCAACAAAAATATTGTAATCGGATTACAGATACTTTTGAAAAAAAACATGATTACATTTCAATTAAACAAGGAAACAAGGAAAGTAGGCAAGTGGCCCCTTAAGACAAATTCCTAATTTTTGTTACCATCATTTCCCATTCATAAACCGCGGCCTATACACTGATTTTGCAAAAATTTTCAACCACAGCGGTTAATACATGGATGCAGCTAATACACAAGTTTACATTTTTAAAACCGTTTCCACCAGCAAACATTTTCACGGGTGACTGCTTGACAACGTAGAGGTTGTAAACATTTTTGAGGTGGGCTTTGGTCTTGTTTGAATCTCATTAATTTGATGTTACCAGTCTGCCACTGCCCCCATCTACCAAGCCAATCAGGAGCTTCCACTGCCATTGATTGATAACGTTCCAACATTCCAGTTTCCATCTCTACCTCTTGACGACAACCTTGATTAATGCAGCTGGACAATCTCAGAAGACGGTAACACCTGGGAAAGAAACCAAGACAGGAATCAAAGGATGCACACATGATGTTTACAGTGTAATACGGACAGGTGTGATTAAAATATTATACTATTCTTACACTGTCATATACACAAATGGCCCAAAGTTTTGAGTGAGGAACAGAAGGGTTAAAATTAAGAGACCACTGCAAATTGAACGCTTCTGTTCCTCACTCAAAACTTTCCTTTTCAACTTTTTTGGAAAAGTAGAGAAAAAGGTGCAGTGGTCTCTTAATTTTTTCCGGAGCTGTATATGGTGTGGCCAGATGCAGTCCATTTGTATATAGGGTGTTGACAGAAAAAATATAAATTCTGTGCAATAGACTGAAATAGTCGACATGTCATAATCCCCATAAATATACTGGCTAGTTTCCGGTTAATTTAGCATTTTCCCCATTCATTTTTCCCATAAGGGATTTTAGTATCGCTTCAAATAATGTCAGTGTTTCGTGTAGACTTATGCCCCCTCGCCGTTTTGATAACCGTTTAAATCTCGTCAGAACAACGTGACGGATGTCAACATACACCGATCAACAAAACATTATAACCACCTTCCTAATATTGTGTACGTCCCATTTTGCCACCAAAACAGCCCTGACCCATCGAGGCATGGACTCCACTAGACCTCTGAAGGTGTGCTGTGGTATCTGGCACCAAGGCGTTAGCAACAGATCCTTTAAGTCCTGTAAGTTGCGAGGTGGGGCCTCCATGGATCGGACTTGTTTGTCCAGCATATCCCACAGATGCTTGATTGGATTGAGATCTGAGGAATTTGGAGGCCAAGTCAACACCTTGAACTTGTTGTTGTGTTCCTCAAACCATTCCTGAACCATTTTTTGCTTTGTGGCAGGGCGCATTATCCTGCTGAAAGAGGCCAATGCCATCAGGGAATACCGTTGCCATGGTAGAGTGCACATGGTCTGCAACAATGCTTAGGTAGGTGGTACATGTCAAAGTAACATCCACATGAATGGCAGGACCCAAGGTTTCCCAGCAGAACATTGCCCAAAGCATCACACTGCCTCCGCCGGCTTGCCGTCTTCCCATCGTGCATCCTGGTGCTATGTTTTCTTCATGTAAGCGACGAACACGCACCTGGCCATCCACGTGATGTAAAAGAAAACGTGATTCATTAGACCAGGCCACCTACTTCCATTGATCCGTGGTCCAGTTCTGAAGCTCATGTGCCCATTGTACGTGCTTTCGGCAGTGGACAGGGGTCAGCATGGGCACCCTGACTGGTCTGCGGCTACACAGCCCCATACGCAACAAACTGCGATGGACTGTATGTTCTGACACCTTTCTATCAGTACCGGCATTAACCTTTTCATCAATTTGAGCTACAGTAGCTCGTCTGTTGGATCGGACCACATGGGCCAGCCTTCACTCCCCATGTGCATCAATGAACCTTGGCCGCCCATGACCCTGTCGCCGGTTCACCGCTTTTCCTTCCTTGGACCACTTTTGATAGGTACTGACCACTGTAAACACCCCACAAGTGCTGCAGTTTTGGGGATGCTCTGACCCAGTCATCTAGCCATCATAATTTGGCCCATGTCAAAGTCGCTCAGATCCTTACGCTTGCCTATTTTTCCTGCTTTTAGCACAACAACTGTGAGGACAGAATGTTCACTTGCTGCCTAATATATCCCACCCACTGACAGGGGCCATGATAACAAGGTCATCAGTGCTATTCCCTTCACCTATCAGTGGTCATAATGTTATGGCTGATCAGTGTATTTGCTTAAATTACCCCTACAAATGTGTACATGGTAATTAGCAACTTAGCATACCTAACATAAGCCTACAATTCCCTAAAGTAAACTTCTCTACGTCATTTCTAACCTTAGCTAATCTTGACCACTGTGATCATTCCGAAATCAATGTGCTGGAAAAAAAGTGTGGATAGATGGAAAGAAGGGTAAAAGAAGAAAAATAGCCAGATAGATGAAGATTTTGTGGTAGATGTGTCACAAGAAAGTCATTATATTGTTTGTAGATATTGTTTAGGCCGATGGTCTGTAGGCTGAGTTTGACTGAGTCCAGTTAAAGGATAGTGAGAGGAGCTCAGCTAGTCCCAGAAAAGGGAGAAACTTGCTAGGAGAAAAAAGGTAGGAGTCCTGAATCCTGCAACACTGATACACCTTGTACAATGAAGTGGGACCTCACACCTGTGGTCCAAATAATCCCAGGCCAAACCAAGCCCAGACCTGTGAAAGACTAACTTGGGGAATTACATTAAAGGAATGGTCCCACCATCTCTAATAGTTAAGTAGTATTTTTAGCATGGCAGTATCCCAGATGTTAGGGCCCAGGAGAATAGTTAAACTGATGCAGTGTTTTGTCTTCTCTTTTCTCTTATAAGGATGTTGTTGTGGACCTCAAGCTCAATGCATGGAGACCATTAGGGAACAATGATGTGAAGGGAAACCTCCTGCAACCTTTTCCTTTCGACACAGAGTTCCAGAACCTGACTCATGAACAAGGTCAGACGGAAGGCCTGACCTTATTATGTCTGGAACACATCAGCAAAACAGCAACAGATCTGAGGGTGACTACGGAAGAGGGTGAGACTGTGTTTTCTGTCTGTGTTTCTACAGCGTCAAGATCAAGACAGAGAGGCCTTTGGGTCAATACGTCACTGGACGAGGACAAAAAAAAGGACAATGTGCCAGGTGAAGGGAGAGGACTAGGGTGGAGCTTCCCAGTTAAACTGAAACTTTTACATGCATTGGGATAGAGGTTGCAATACATGCGGTCAAAATGGAGCGGGAGGTCAAAACTACACTATGCTAGTGTAACTCTTTTGTTATTGTGACTTTAGCAACTTTAAGAGAAAGAGGCATTGTAGAAATAAAAGGAAATACTTGGGGAAAAGTATGGGACAGGGAAATGTGCAGTGAGGAATTAGATACTTTCACACCATAGAAAAAACTGAGAAAAGAAGTAGCTAAGTGTCAGAATCAGAACAGAAGGAGGTACCACGACCCAGACGGTGAAACGAGGGACAAAGCAAGTGAGCAGAAGGACAAGGCAAGTGAAACGAAGGATAGGAGACCTGGAACGGAAAGAGAATTGAAATGTGGGAGAACAGAAGTGGGTACAAGAAGTACATTGATGGTCAGAGAAGTGGAAAAGAAAATAGGGGGATGAGAATCAGAGATTGGTTATAATGAGAGTCCAAGATAAAGGAAACCTATGGAGGAAGGTTTAAAGATCTTGGGCAGGCATGAATGTTTTCAGGCCAGTGGTACGGTTGCAGTAGGACATTTTCCAAAGTATAAGACCATTATTCATTTGGATAAGATAAGCAATGCAATAGGGGGTTGTGTTAGTTGTTACCCTTGCCCTTTTTGGGATATAGGTATAGGTATTGCAGCAAAAGATATCCTAAGATGATAAATGGACAAACGTTCCATGATGACATTATCATCACCCAAAACTCTATAATTGTGCTTTGTGCCAAAGGGGGGACTGATTTCTGTGCAGGGAAGAACTGTTCTCCACTATGAACAGGGTTTTGAGTTCCTAGGTGGCTGGTAGCCAACCTAGTACAAAGAGAGTACTGCTAGGAGAATTAGATGGTTTATTACTTTTTATATTTTCATACTCTCTTTTAATAAATATATGTTGTAGCATTTATCAATTGCCTGAAGTAGTATGTCTATGAGTGGTGTTATACAGGTTTTAACACCCGTGGTGATCATTCTTCATAAAGAATGTCATACTCAACCTTGTAACAAAGTCCAGACTGGAATTGGAAATGCAATTCCGACTTTTGTTAAAACCTTGAAGTTCCACAAAGGCACAGGTCATCGACACAGAAATAGTGTTGATTGTGACTGTCAATATACTGTTAGTATTAGCACCCCTGAACCCCACAAGTGTACGATTAACGTGTCCCGATTGTAATGTGGATCTGACTGTTGAAATAAATCATCAATGTTTCACAAAACCCTCTAAACCTGAGGACCTCAGTGAGCGCTACATATTTTATGATTTTGAGACAATTGCCAATCCTGTGAACAGTATACACACTGCAAATTTTGTGTTCAATAAGCTTTGAGAATGAGACGTGGTGTTCGGCCGGAGATGGTTTTGTCGCTGTTTTTTTCCAATAGTTAACACCGGTATTGGCACAAGACTTATTGCTAATGCAATAGCAAGCTCATGATATTTTACATCTTTTTCTGCTAAAGAAAAAGATTGGTTTTTGCAATGGTACGAAACGGTTTCCACAGACACCTTCGTAATGAAGGATGAAATAAAAGCTTACTGCGTGAATGACGTGGTCATCTTGAGAGAGGGTTGTATGCGTTACAGACTCAAGTTCCTGGAATGTGGTGGTGTTGACCTCTTCCGATCAATTACGTTTGCTTCGGCTTGCATGAAAGTCGTTTGCAACAGATTCCTCACCAAGGACACAATTGCCTTGGTACCCTCGGATAGCTACAAATGTGGTCAGAAGACAGTCTCAAACAGCTTGATACAATGGCTCGAATATCAGACTTCTGGTGATAATATATTGATACAGCGTGCTCGGAGTCGTGGTGAAATGAAATCGGTGCCTACTATGTTGACAGACGCTTAATACGATGGTGTGTGTACAGCCTATGAATTTTTAGGTTGTTTCTGGCACGGTCACCCAAAGTGCCATTGCTCAACAAGTATCAACCAGGTGACAAAGATTCAGTACGGGTTGATGCACCAGCAATGGCTAGTAAAGCTTGAAGCTTTAAAAGAACAACACAACACATTCATGTAGATGTTAAGTACATATGGGAGTGTGAATGGAATCAGCTTAAAAACACATCCACAGATGTCCAAGCTTTCTTGAAGACCTTTGACGCTCCAAAGCGCCTTGACACATGGGATGCTCTTTTCGGTGGTTGTACCAACGCAATTCATTTGAAATTTACAGCTCAAGAGGGGGAGACTATTCAGTATAACGATGTCTGTAGTCTTTACCTATTCTGCAACAAGACAAAAACGTATCCGATTGGGCAACCAAACATAATCTTTCGAGATTTCAATCCACTAGACACTTACTTTGGTATTGTTAGGGCAACTGTGTGTCCGCCGAAAGGCCTTTATCACCCAGTTTTACCACACAGGGTCGGCGGTAAGCTGTTCTTTCCCTTGTGTAGATTATTTGCGGAGTCTGAAAACCAGGTAACCGATTGTTCACATACTGATTCAGAAAGAGCTTTAACCTGGATTTCTATTGAGCTGGTTAAGGCTGTTGAGAAAGGTTATCGCATTGTGAAGATATTCAGTCTGGGATTTCACCAGGACATCAGATAATCTTTTTGCAGATTACATGAGAACATTCCTGAAGCACAAGCAGGAAGCTAGCGGCTTCCAGCCATCAGTGGTTGACGATGATGCTAAACAACATATATTTGTGAATATCATGAAAAGGAGGGTGTGCAGCTTGACAAGGAAAACATTGTTGTAAACAGTGCTAGGCGATCTTTGGCAAAATTGGCAATGAATAGTCTTTAGGGTAAGATGGGTGAGCGGACTTACCTTATGAACACAATGTTAATTACAGATCCAGAGGAGTTTAGCCACTACATTTTTTCCAGTGAAATAGAAGTTAGTCTTTTCTCTTTCATCTCAGACGTTCTCGCTAAGTCTGTGAGGGCTTAGGGCTGTCCCACTGTCAAATCGTCAAGTGCGCTAGGGCTCTTTCGCAGACATTTTGCGCCCTTTAGGCACCCTTCTCGTAAGTCTGCATTGCTGCAGACTTTGCCTGAGGGAATTGCCCACAGTTCATAGCGTTGTGACATGAAACACGGGTTACCAGGGGAAGCCCGGATGCAAGAGAAAAATCCTGGCAAACCCGTCTTATAAGATTAGAATAGTAAACTACACTACATTAACAAGGATTTAAGGTGGCACATAGAACGCATGAAATCCGAGGAATGTAATCACCTTACTACACAGTATATTCAACTATTTATTTTAGTTTTTGCTTAACAATGTTGTTTTGACCAAAAATAGTACATTGATTATTGACAAATATAGATTGTCATTGACAATTAACTTTTGTCCACTCTGTAGTGCAAGAGCCTGCAAGACATATAAATCAGGCAGTTGGTCTATTAAGTGCCTTGGCCGCGAAGAAAGTAAAAAACGTAAAATAAAAAGTCCCAAACCCACAATCGTGAAAAAATGTTTCAGCGTTGTCAAGGTAAAATTATGAAGTCGCAAAGTGCTGTCCGATTACTATTTATAGCATTTTGAGCCCTTGCAGCCTCTTGCACTTAATCACTTACCAGGTGACGTCAGTTAAGTCTGTGAGGGTTCAGAGTGTAGGGTTTAGGGGGGACATTGACCCACGAATGCAACACCCATTCAGCTGTGTCATTAGCGGACCCAGTAACTCGGATAAAACGTTTTTTGTGAAAATGTTGTTGGATAATGCTGACGTTGTTTTCTCGAAAGAAATTTAGAATATTGTCTGGGTTTATTCATGTTGTCAACCATTGTATGATGAAATGTTGAAGTTGAGGGAGATAGGTCTACCAACATCGCTGTGTGATGATCTGTTACCGATTCAGAAAAACCACCTTTTAATTATTGACGATTTAATGAAAAGTGCATTAGAGAATTTGGAGATGGAGAGTTTTCACACAACATTCACATCACCGTAACCTGAGTGCTATTTACCTTGCCCAAAACATGTTTGTTAAAGGCAGATCTAGTAGAACTATTAACTTGAAAACAAATTCTTTCATTTTGTTTAAAACCCCCTGTGACAATCAGCAGATTAGTATTTTAGGCAGACAGATATACCCCGGTCTTTCTCTGTTCTTCATGGAGAGTTTTAAACATGCAACACATCCACCCTTTGGTTATTTACTTATAGACTTTAAGGATACAACACCAGAAGACTACAGGGATTGGCCTGTTCTGTACATTCCTAAGAAAGTTTGATCATGTCTAAACGCATTCGTAGAAATTTACCACTTTTGAAGATGCTATAAAAGGCACCGGTGAGTCAATTAAATGTTATTTTAGAATCAGCTTCCACAGATCTCATTCTGTCACTCTGTGAAATAGCTCTTAATCTAAGGCGTGGTAATATACCCTTAACAGATTTGCAGCTCTGAAAAGTAAAGAGACAAAAATCCAACATTATATACATGTCTAGAAAGAACACTTCAGTCGCAAAGAAAAGAAAAACCATCAACCAATCTGGAGGTTTTCTACTACCATTTTCTAAGCATAGCAGTTGCATTCCTAACCAGTCTAATTGCATCGAGACAAAGCTAAACAACATGGATCACAGAAAATGTTTGTGGTGCCGCAACATCAGTTAGAAAAACTGCGAGAATCCAAAACGACTAGCACCGATGTAAGACAATCTGTTGAATATGATTTGGACTCATCGATTCGCAATATACTGTTGAAGACCAATGGATTTACAAGAAAAAGCTAAAAGATACCCTTCCATTTTACAAAGATTCTTGACTGTTGTTAGACAGGGGGAGCTTGACCCAAATAAATTGACTTTAAGTCTACCCAGGTCTGAGACTGGGGTGGATGTAGTAAACATGACTGAGACTAATCAAATTGCTGATCGAAACCTTGTTGATGACATTTTGGACAGTGTGCCTGCATGGAGTAAGAAGAATTTTGAATATATTCTCAATAGAATGCTCAGGTCTAAAGATTTGACTTCATGGACTTCAAATGGTAAATTCATTTTCAAAGGAGAGGTAAAGTGTTTGCGCCTGTTGGATCATGTTAAGTGTGACAGCTACGACCAAAGTTGCTGACTCTACAAGGCCTTTGGGGTGGGGGGCGATTTTAGAGGCCATGGCATGTCTCAAAATGCCTTTAACGACTATTCCAAATGAGCTTGTAAGGCGTAAAATCAATTTGTATAAATAAACGCCTGGCGACAGGCTGGATCATTTAACCCTACCCTGGACACCTATGCCTGGTTTGCATAGTTACAAGGCTTCGGCAATTGAATATCAACCAACCAAAGCTTTGTTTGTATCCCCTACCATAGACCCAATGGCTTACGTTTTGATGTGTGATGTTTTTATTTTATTTGTTTTTCATAATGTTTTTGATCATTTGTCATTCCTTGCCAACGTGTAAGTTTAATGTTGAATAATTGTTGTATGAAAAATACTATGTAAACATTGGTGTGGTTTTACGATTGGTTTTATTTTTTAATAATAAAGCAGACATACACATTATTTACTTTTACATGTCTATTTCTTCAACTACCATGACACAAATTAAACGATTCACAAGATTGAGTATGTTCTTTGCAATTAAACATTTGTTTATCACGCTTACTCTTGTACATCTTAGATACAAAAATTATGAGACAGCACATAATTTTTTCATAAATCATCAATATAAAAAGACATAGCATCTTTATAACTCAGACCTCTTGTCATTAGATAGAGAAAGAACACACAATGTTGTCCACACATGGTTGAAATCATGTCCTGGACTTGTTTTGAACTGTATTCGACATTCTCACAGGTTTGCAGAAAGGCACTGATTGACTTGGGGAAAAAAACTGGGGGGTTTCCAAAACTGTCATAAAACCTTCCAACGCAATTGTCTGGTCTATAGTGATCAACAAGGCCTATAGGTAAAAGAATACCATCCCCACTGTGAAGCATGGTGGTGGCTCACTGATGTTTTGGGGGTGTGTAAGCTCTAAAGGCACAGGGAATCTTGTGAAAATTGATGGCAAGATGAATGCAGCATGTTATTAGAAAATACTGACAGACAATTTGCATTCTTCTGCACGAAAGCTGCGCATAGGACGCTCTTGGACGTTCCAGCACGACAATGACCCTAAGCACAAGGCCAAGTTGACGCTCCAGTGGTTACAGCAGAAAAAGGTGAACGTTCTGGAGTGGCCATCACAGTCTCCTGACCTCAAGATCAGGAGATCTCAAACGTGCGGTTCATGCTAGACGACCAAAGATTTTGCATGACTTGAAGGCATTTTGCCAAGACGAATGAGCAGCTATACCACCTGCAAGAATTCGAGGCCTCACAGACAACTATTACAAAAGACTGCACGCTGTCATTGATGCTAAAGGGGGCAATACACAGTATTCAGAACTAAGGGTATGCAGACTTTTGAACAGGGGTCAGTTAATTTTTTTCTTTGTTGCCATGTTTTGTTTTTTGATTGTGCCATTCTGTTATGACCTACAGTTGAATATGAATCCCATAAGAAATAAGACGTGTTTTGCCGGCTCACTCATATTTTCTTTAAAAATGGTACATACAGGTGCTGGTCATATAATTAGAATATCATCAAAAAGTTGATTTATTTCAGTAATTCCATTCAAAAAGTGAAACTTGGATATTATATTCATTCATTACACACAGACTGATATATTTCAAATGTTTATTTCATTTAATTGTGATGATTAAAACTGACAACTAATGAGAATC
>JACXGI010014414.1:0-19095 GCA_016801175.1 Esox masquinongy | reverse complement strand
GGTCCGTGTTCTCCGTCTCTATCCTGGGGTCTGTGTTCCCTGTCTCTTTCCTGGGGTCCGTGTTCCCCATCCATTCTGTCCAAATTTTCACACAAAGATTTGCAACTTAATTTTTTTCTCTACAATTTTTGTTTTCTCTCAGGAATGGTTGGAAATGGCTGGTTGGAGAATTCTGTAAATCAGGATGTTAGAAAACCTGAAATGTTGAGACATTTGTATTTTATGACCCTATTCACACCTAATGTATAAACAAATATTGTTCTATGTTGGTAAACACACACTTATTGATTTATTGATTCAAACATACTGAATGTTCTATATTGCCTCGGCAATTATAGGTATAACAGCTTTAATAGCCTTCCTTCAGGCAACAGGTGGGTTAGTCTATGAAACCAGAAGAGGAGGACCTCTGAATCCCTGAACAGATGCCCATATAATAAATGACTAACATTTACAAACACAGTTTATTTTCAATTATACAAAGAATGTATCCTAACCATTTTTTTATTTCCAAGGGCATTCATTCCCTACCCTATCATGATTTACCAGTAACGTTAATAATCGGCATGAACTGAACAACAAAAACAGAACAACAAATACAGAAGAACAGAAATGGAAAAACAAAACAAAAAAATAGTCACACTTGACAGATGTCTGTTATTTGTGCGCCAAGTAGCCCCCTGCCCACCCCAAAAAAAGAACAAGAAACTGCAAGCGTAGCCATATTGCATTAAGCGTCACGCCAGATTATTTTCTTTCACAGAAACCAGCCAACTGTGTGGAGGACAAAACAACAACTCAGAGTCGTTTCTCTGAGTGTGAATGATCGTTCTGCCACTTTCATACAACTGTTGCCTCAAAGCAAACGGCCTGTCCCTGAAACATCAGGCCTGTTCTCGAAGCATCAGACCTGTTCTCGAAGCAAGAGACCTGTCCCCGAAGCATCAGGCTTGTCTTCAAAGCATCAGGCCTGTCCTCGAAGCATATGTCCTGTCCCCGAAGCATAAGGCCTGTCCCTGAAGCATACACCCTGTCCCCGAAGCATATGGCCTGTCCCCGAAGCATATAGCCTGTCCCTGAAGCATATGGCCTGTCCCCGAAGCATACGCCCTGTCCTCGAAGCATATGGCCTGTCCCCGAAGCATACACCCTGTCCTTGAAGCATCAGGCCTGTCCCTGAAGCATCAGGCGTGTTCTCGAAGCATCAGACCTGTCCTTGAAGCATCAGGCCTGTTTTGAAAGCATCAGGCCTGTCCTCGCAGCCTTCGGGCCTGTCCAGGCAAAGTGTCCAAGATTTGTTTTTTCACAACATGATTTCCCAAAATTGCACATTTTCACTTAGTTCTGCACCAGAACACATGATTGAATTAATCAAGAAAATATCATACTGTTTACTACTTAAATATTATGTGCTTGGGTGGAACTAGAACAAAATACTTGGGCAGGGGACTAGAAGACCTGACTGTGAAATACTTGCTACTAAAGAAGCCCATTTAGAATAGAAACCATATAGAAACCAATAAAGAACAATCACAAAATCAACATCAACACAATATAATGAGAGCTAATATAAGATAACACTTCTGGTCATGGTTTAAAGATGTTCCAAAAATCCTATATTGCCTTGCTAACCATCCTAACCATGCTCCCCACTAAATAATGGATAGGCTTCTCCTATCCCACGACTAGAATGGAATGGTAGACGAACAACATTATTCCTACCCAAATCATCATTTAGCCATTTAATATTCTATTATTCCTCTGTGCCCCCCACCCCCAGTCCACTATTGGACCAGGGGACGATCTCCAATCTCCCCAGACCGTCAAAAACGAGTCTAAATGGGTTCTAATGGATCAGCTGGGCACCTTGGCAAACACTGTTCATCATTATGAATGGGGAGCAATCACACAGATCATATATACAGGGTGAAATTGAGCTGGAATTCATGCTGAGGCACTGGGAGGACGGAGACGGTAGAGAGAGAGAGAGACAGCAATACAAATTGAAGGGGCCGGCAAACATAATAATGTTAGGTCCATGCAATCATCCCTTTAAACGGTGCAGACATCGTAGACCACTGTTGACTGACGGATACCCTCACAGACCAGAGAGAGAGACATGGACAGACGGAGAGAAAGAGAGAGATAAAAGCCAGAGAAAGAGAGTGAGACAGAAAGAGAGAAGAACAGAAAGAGAGAGCAAGAGACAGAGAAAGAGAGAATAAAAGATAGAGAGAAAGCAAGAGAGAGAAAGAGAGAACAGGAGAGAGAGAGAGAAAGAATTGGAAAGACAGAAAGGGAACGAGAGAGAGAGTTGGAAGGACAGGGAAGTCTAAAGTTACAGTCTCATGCCTGGGTGCTGGCTCTCTGCATTTATCTGCATTGTTCTCGTTGGATATTTCCATCAATATTTTCTCTGACACATGGTCAAGTCCCACCCTCCTCTCCCACTACCACCTCCTGGCAATGTGACTGATTGACCGGACCGGTGGATGAACAGTAAAGATTAAGGGGATGAGTAACTAACAGGCAGCATGTGCTTACACAGCGCTAGGGACTAATCCTGCCCCCACCGGCGGTCCCCACTGTCTTCCCTTTAGAGGAGCTGCCACCACCCAGGACCCACAGACACACACAGCTCTGGCCCGGTGACAGGACAGGAGGGAGACAACGGCCATAACCGTTGGCAACAGACCTCCATTGTTTCGGGCAGAAGCCACAGCCGTCTCAGAGAGCATCCAGGATCTGAGAGGGCTTGAGGGACTGTTGCCGGCGGGGAGTACACGGGAAGGAAAGAGGCGAACGCTACCCTCCACCGACTGGGTGACCACAGGGAACTGTCGACTCCAAAACAAACCGGCCAGCCCCCCCTACCAGTCTGACTGAGGACGCCAGGAGGCCGACGGTGTCGGGGTTACCACCCATCAAAACTTTTTAAGGACTCTGATGCATTATCGTCACTGACCACCAAGACAGCCATCCTTCGAGAGGACAGCCAACGACCTGTGGGGCGTGTTGACGGAATATACCTTTCCAGCTGTTTAAACTCTGATACAGCTGGGCAGAAAGCTTGTGTTCACGGTCACGCGCCATCAGGACATCATCGGTAAATAGCATGGAGGAGCACCTGTCTAAGATCCATGGAGGACCCATGCTCCCCTCCTCCTCCGCCAGTGACTCAGGGAGCAGTTGTACAGACGACAGTCGAGGAGGTAAAGATCTCCTTCATCACGTAGTTTCAAAACAGGTTCTGGGCCAAAAATACTCCGATATTCAATGAAGAGAAGCCTGACTGTGGGTCTCAGATGCTTTTTCAGGGACTACCTTAGCAATGTTTCAGTTGCAAAAGCCTTTGAATCAGTGATGGTTACATTCTGTAGTGTACAAATCAGGCACTTGGAACAGCTTTTAACATGTCTCAGGATTTTGGATGAGGAGGCTCTCAGTGCGATAAAGCAACAGGCTGCCGATAGCATGGTAAACCTGAATGAATCTGAGTTGAGAATAACAGTCAAAACAAAATATTTCAAAATTCGGATTTCTTAAAAAACAAAATTGAAGTCTGGGGTTGAAATGATAATTGTTTTTAAATGGCATTTCACAATGTTAATCAAATCTATGATTTAATGATGTGACAGAAAAGCAGGACAGGTTTTTATCATATTAAATGCAATTTTTTTTTACACATTTATTTTCACATTTTATTTAAATTAAAAACATTCACGACTTACAAACATTCATGTTCCCAAAAGGTTAAGCATTTCATAATTTGAAACAATACCACACCACACTGCAACCCACAATGATGCTTCCTGCTACCTCCAACCACTACGTCCTTCTCTCTCGGCCGTCCTCCAGCCAAGAGTCCAGCCCCGGGCAAAGCCCTCAGTCCAGCCCTGCTCTGCAAGGTGTGCGGGGACAGCAGCAGTGGGAAACACTACGGCATCTACGCCTGCAACGGCTGCTCTGGCTTCTTCAAGCGCAGCGTCAGACGGAGACTCATATACAGGTGGGTCAGACGTGGAACCGAACCCGGAACATTGGCAGGAACCGAACCCAGAACATACCAAGAACAGCGTGTCAAAGGTTTCATGTTATTACGTTATGGTGGTGCCCAACTAAAATCTTTCGGCAACCGTGCCGTTGATTTGTGTCCGACAGGTGTCAGGCAGGGACAGGCATGTGCCCGGTGGACAAGGCTCACCGGAACCAGTGCCAAGCCTGCAGGCTGAAGAAATGCCTCCAGGCTGGGATGAACAAAGACGGTAAGCGGGACACAGTCGGCTCAATGGTTGTGTACATACTTAATCAAGCTAATTATCTGCGAAATAACCTGTTGTTTCAGTAGAGCGGCTCAGCAAGAGCATCATTCTGAGCCAAGCAGTCGGTTTCCTAGAGCAGCTCTCTCTGTGGTGTCTGAGCAGTGCATTGACTCTCTGCTTATCCTCTTTCTGTTTGACTCTCTGTCCCTCCTCCTTCTGTTTGACTCACCCCACACCCCTCTCCTCCTCCCCTTTCTCCGTCCCAGCTGTCCAGAACGAGCGGCAGCCCCGCAGCACGTCTCAGGTGCGCCTGGACTCCATCGACGTAGACACGGACAAGGAACACCTGGCCACCACGCGAGACCCCACCTCCTCCTCCTCATCCTCCTCTTCCTCATCCGCCTGTTCAGTGATCACGCGGCCCCACTTCAGCTCCTCCTCCATCAGCTCCTCTGCGGCCGCCCCACAGCGCTGTGCACCCCCCAGCCCACAGAACAACCACCGCTTCATGGCCAGCCTGATGACGGCAGAGACCTGTGCTAAACTAGAGCCAGAGGACGGTGAGGACGGTTTGGTTGTCTGTCCTCATGTCCGTTTGTCCCTCTGCATGTCAGTACATTTGATCGCTTCATTGTTTCTTCTCTACGTTCCTTTTTTCTCTTTATTTCATGTATATTTTGTACAGTCGTCCAGTTAGCTAAAGATGTGTAATTCTTTCACAGTTGACGAGAACATCGACGTGACCAGTAACGAGCCGGAGAGGGCATCGTCGGAGTACCACATGTCCTTGTACCCCTCCAGTACAGAGAATGTGTACGAGACATCGGCCCGTCTCCTCTTCATGTCGGTCAAATGGGCCAAGAACCTGCCTGTGTTCTCCAATCTGCCCTTCAGGGACCAGGTGAGACAGGGCGCCTCTTCATTAAGAGTTTAAAGGTTAACTCTTAAACCGCTTATAGAACGCATTACTATACAGCGTAGCTCAAACTGTCCCGGTAAACAGGTGTTTCTGTTTCAAATATTTTTGTATTAATCACAAAATGGTAGAAAGCACCTATTAAAAATATAATTGGTGTGTTTTTTCTTTTTACTTTTTACACAACAATTGCTTTTTAATGACCTGGGTATATTTTGATACATCTTCATGTTTTTAGTCAGAACCAGATGTGAATTGCTTACACCAGAGTATCTGTTTTGAGACACCTGCTTTCTGATTTAAGAAATCTGATCACTGCTTTTAAAACACATTGCTGCATGTTTCTGGCCTTTGACCCATGACCTCTAACCCTGTGTGGCCCCAACTCACCTAACTTCCCGCTCCCCTCCAGGTGATCCTGCTGGAGGAGGCGTGGTCAGAGCTCTTCCTGCTGTGTGCCATCCAGTGGTCCCTCCCCCTGGACAGCTGTCCTCTGCTCTCCCTGCCCGACTTGTCTCCCACCATGCAGAGCAAGACATCCTACACCAGCGTGGATGTCCGTCTGCTCCAGGAGGTCTTCAGCCGCTTCAAAGCCCTGGCTGTCGACCCCACGGAGTTTGCCTGTCTCAAAGCCATAGTCCTCTTCAAACCAGGTGCGTTGCTCAGCGGGTCGGGGGTTTTGTCTTACTCAGGCGACCCTCACAGAGGCATTTCCACTCTCAGCCCGGCCGTGTCGACGAGGCGTGGGACTGTTTTGTCTGGCTGTGTTTGAGTGACGGTTCTTCTTCTCACAGAGACCCGAGGTCTGAAGGACCCAGAGCAGGTGGAGAACCTCCAGGACCAGTCCCAGGTGATGCTGGGTCAACACATCAGATCCCACTATTCCAGTCAACCTGCTAGGTAGGACCACCATGAACAACGCCTTTCATTCCTTTGGGTTGATCCCCTTAGATCTACTGTAGATTACTATTTATACATAGCTAGCTACTTAAAGAACGAGCTGTCTAGCTAGCTATGACTGTATGGGATCTGTGAATTACTTGATTTTGAGCTGATCTTGATAGCTTGATAGACAACAGCATTGGAATCATTTCAACAAAATTCGCAGATCTGGATCTCAATGTTCACCACTCTCCCCGTCTGTCTGCGTAGATTTGGGAAGCTCCTCCTACTTCTGCCCTCTCTGCGTTTCGTCAGCTCTGAGCGGATCGAACTCCTTTTCTTCCACAGGACCATTGGTAACACCCCTATGGAGAAGCTACTCTGTGACATGTTCAAGAACTAAGACTCTCAAGACCCAAAATGGATGCCCAGCTTCTGCAGGGACCAGTGTGATAGAGATGAGATAGAAACTGGTGGTCTGTGAGAGAAACCATTGTTATTTACGTGTGTTCGGCTGGAGTGTAGGGCTGTTTGTGGTCATATGGCGACTCGCCACAGGTTAAGTTGCTAAGAGACACCAAAAGTCCGCATGTGAGGAAATGTTGTAAATATTGTACTACCGCCGCTGTAAGATAGCGTTGAAAACTAGAATGTTTCTGCTTTTTAATGTACATTTATGTACTGCTGTGTGTTGTGAACTAGACACGGGTAAAAATCAAGCTTGATTTATATTATCCTTACCGTGGACATAGAGTTAAAAAACACATATTTTCTGTGTAAAAATGTGTTTAAAATGCTCTCTAGCTATCCAACATGTATTTTTTTTAAGGATTCAATGTAATATAGTGTGTTCGTGTGGTGTTAGATATCATAGTGCACATTCATGCTTTCACAAATGTTTGCTGTATTCAATGCCTTCATAAACTGAAACATGCTTTCCATGTTTACTTAATTATTTTATTGAAACACACACACGGACCCACACACACACACACACACCTTTTTCTTACACAGACACACACACACACCCACACACATACCTTCCTTCTTTATACCTCTTTGGAGATGTCACTGAACTCTGCAGTGAAAGAAAGGTATGAGTAGAAAGTTAAATGGAAAGTTAAATGGAGGACCATTAAATGGAAAGTTTACTCCTAAGTATCACAGACAAGCTGAGGGACAAGCCCGCTCACACATCGAGCAAAAATATAAATCAGAAGAACAGTGCCACCACCTGTCCACTTCGAACAATTACAGCAGTAACTATTAGCTGCCACAAGAGGTCGTCCCATTGTCAACTCTGACAGGGCTGTGGATAACCAGCTGGCCGAACACTACTGTACAGGCAGCTGGTATGGCAGGATGATCCAGCCCTCTCTCATGGGACGACTGTTCCACAGGTCCAGTAGGCGTTGACTGTAGTACAATTATTTTACCTAGAGACCTTTACGCCTTCTTTATTCAAGGAATAGGGCAACAATTAGGTTTCAGACGTCACTCTTTTCTTTTTGGCGGTGGTGTAGTGGAGGGTAAAGACTGTATTTGTTTTAGCACAGCTACAGTTTATTCCCTACCGTTCGTGTACGGACCTTCCCGCCGGGTATGGAAAAAAATGCATTGAAAGTACAGGGAGCATTACTTTTCTCACGTCCTGAATTTGTCCTGTATCCGTAGCCATGCGTGTCAATGGGTTCCATTTTTGAAGGTCCGTCGTGCAGGTTCTTATCAAAACTTTGGCATGTTGACACTTGCTGCTGTTTCAATTGTGGATTCTGCCTGGAGTTGCAGGAATTAAATAATCATGCCACGTTTCGAAGAGCAATAATGAAATGCATTTAGAATGATAAGAATCCATATAAGTTATAGTCTGTCCGGTTCATATTTCCAATTAATGAGGGGAGATTGCGAGGCTGTTAAGAGAGTTCTGGGGAGCGTTTGTGAGGACCACACCACTAGTAGTGTTACTTGGCCCGGCCAAGGTGGCCTCATCTTTAGATATTATTCTACATGCCTGGAATGATAATCCAGTTCTGTGAATTATCTTGGATTATTAATGAGGTAGGCACAATGTATGGAGCATGCAGGTTTAAACTGTGTACTGTCGCAAGCTGCTGTTGTTTCTATGAACAGTGTTTATGTGTGGTTTTATTTGTTGAATTTTTTTTTTTTTTACTTTGTATCAGTGTGAGGACCTAAAGCCACGCTCTTCTCTATGTTTTGGGCCCAGTGTTTGGACATAATTCTATTTTTATATTTGGTTAATTTCAAACGCAGATATTCATATATTGTCAACAGCACTGATATTGAACACCGGCTGTGTGATGTGATCACCAGTCCTGAAGTTATTCCTTGTCTTGTGGGACGTATATTTTACTTTTTTAACACATGCATATCTTCTCACGAAGAGCCACATAAATGTTAAATACCAGAGAGTCAGAGAGTTCAGTCAATAGCTCTGAGAAGAGAGTCAGAAGTAAATGCAAAATTGCTAACAGAGACCATTATAATGTTAAGGCTATGTGAGATCGCGTCCCAAACCACTACCCACTCTCTAATGTTGTGCCCTTAGGGATGTGATCAAATGTAGTGTACTGCTAGAGATTAGGGAGCCATTTTGGATGCTGTCTGCGTTCCACATATCTCTCCTCAGACATCTGCCGTGCCTCCCGGGACCTCATGGCTGGGCGGCAGAACAGAAGAAATATCCATGAATTACCCAAAACATTCCGTCTAGAAACCAGCCTGGTTCCTTACCTCTCCGACTGAGACGGGAAACATTCAGAAGTAGTCTTCTGTCCGAGCTCCAAGGAATGCCAGCTAGATAAAGACTGTCGCTCAGTATTAGGCGCGTCACAACTAAAAGGGATTGGTCTTTTTTTTTTTAAACAGATAAGAAACCCAACCGGACCCTGGGGCTGCTGTGGGATGTGCCCCGAGACATCACCGGCGTGGATCAAGCAGCTCAGCCGGGAAGCAGCAAACGACGAGAACTCTCTCATCTCCCACGTACCTACTGATAATATGTATTGTGTTTGACCTCAATGCTCCAGTTATATAGTACTGTTATATAGTGCAGCAGGCACTGTACATGCTGTATTTCAGTGTCTGTGTGTACGCACAGTATCAAGACTTAAATGCAGACAACCGATAGGATACAAGTTGGAGACCGAGGGTTGAAATCTACACCAACAGAAAAATGTTGAAACCCTATTGGTCAGCTGAAGAATTGTATTTGTTTTTCTTTTCAAGCTTTCAGCTTTCAGCTCTGGGCCTGCCGAGGCCCTGTGAGTGCCACAAAGTATAATCCCCACCAACAGAAAATCATTCTTCTCCAGCTCTCTGTTTTTCCCGCTTCCTCTGCTCCTGCCTCTTTTCTTCTCTCCTCTCCTTCTCTGATCTTATGTCTTACAGTTCGAGATTAAGGAATTGTTAACCTCTCTTACCAAACAGCCGTCCCTTACTACCTTAGTTGAAGAGAGGACGGCCTTGCTGCCTTGAATGAGCAAAGGAAGATGATGCTAATGACCAAACTTAAATGCGCTTAAATGCAGTGGATGCACATGGCCTATTGCAGCTTGGTCAAACAGCATGTCAGTGAGTTAAAAGCATGTTCTTCTGTTCCACTTTATAAAAAGTTGTATTAAAACAGCAGACAGAGGTTGATGTACTATTTGGCTATTTCCTTTGTCTCCTAGTCTGGAGACCATTAAATGGATAACTACTTAACCCTGAGCATCCACGGATGACGTATGAACGCTGTTTAGAACCACTGTATTCTGGAAGAAAAAAAAATAATGAGAGCAAAAGCAGAAACCTCAGAAACGATTGGATGGAAGATGGCATTTCGAAAGAGGGGTTGTAAAAAAGGCTAGTTTAGCGTCACCATGTGTAAACTGCTCAACACTCTCCCTCCTTTCTCTGTAGCAGGCCCTTGCAAAACAAAGCTGGCCCCTATTAGAAAACAATATTTTCATCTCATTATGAGCTAAGCTCTTTGTATCAGGCGGTGTGAGACAGGCAGGCTAACACCATGCTGTGGCACGGCCCCTGGCGTCTTTCTCAATAACCCGCACGCCCTTCTTAAAACCTTGTTTCTAGTGCTGATCTAGAATCAGTTCAGACCTTCACAGCGCAATAATTAAAAAAAAACTGTTATGATGGATCCTAGATGAGAATTGTTTAATTTGTAAAGATCCTTTGGGGAAACTTGGCCTTGGTCAGTTGGAACCAAAGCCAAGAACCCATGATGGACCTTACTGTAGATATCAGTCAGAGATTACTCCAGATATCAGCAAGACATTACTGTAGATATCAGTAAGATATTGCTGTAGGTATCAGTAAGACTGTCAGGGCCTGACTGCAGGGATGCCCTCTAGACATCTCTATGTTTAGTTTTGTTGGTCCCCAATTAGAGGCAGCTGCCCGGCATTGCCTCTAACTGGGGATCCTACATAAGTTGCCCTTAAGTACACTGTGTTGTAGATCAGTGTTTGTGCCCTTCAGTTTGTAGTTGAGGCTTTTTTTTGTGGTGTATTTGGAAACCAATAAATGAATATCCATTTACTCTTCCTCTGTGCCTTGGGTCCTGCCCTCCAGCCCGGACAAAGACATCACTGTAGATTTCAGTGAGACCAACATCTAGCAGGCCCTAATATCTCGAAAGGACTGTCAGTGTACTGTACGGGTACCAACCTCCACTAACACCCTCACCCAAACAGTTAGAACTCCCCCAATTTGCAGTAGTGATATGTGGTGTTACGTGGTTGGTGTGTGTGTAAGTGTTAGGTTGTGTGTTGACTGTTGGGGTATGCTCTAACCTAAACTCTGGTTCAGCCCCCCCTCCTCCTGGCTCTCCAGTACAGCGGAGAGTTCTGAACAGGTTGCCTAACCAGAAGGAACATTCAGCCAGCCACTGCATTGCCCAGGCGACAGGCTACCTAACACAGCTTGGATTAAAACTGGTGAATAACAGCTGATTGCGTAGCGGCATCAGTAGACTACCACATACAGGCAGGACAGCATTGGATCACCGCTGGAAACGAGAGTGTCAAGGGGATCGAGGCGAAACGTGGATTGGCACTGGTGTTCCGTCTGGACGAAGCGGTCAAGATGAACAACACCACTGTGATTGAAGAGGAGTTGGCGTATGATTACTATGACTACTCCGACTGGTACTCAGACAACATGGAGCCCACCCTCCCTCCAAAAGAGTAAGTGCACCTGATGGTATGGGATCAGTGAAAGTGTCACCAGAGTGATTTTTTTTTTTTTACGTGAAGACGACAGATTGCTTGTTCTATACATTGTTGAAAGTTTATTACAAAGGCAGGCTTTTGAAGTCAAATCATGAGTTCTTAGATGAAAGTCATTTTGGATTCATTACCGAGAGAAAAGCCGGGCTGAACCGTGTTACGGGGGAGACTGAAACGTACACTGTCTGACACATTGTGTTGTACGACTGTTTCAGAGTTATTCCCCTGTGCTACCCCACAGCCGAGGACCAGCTCTTTCACATCTGCATCGCTTCAATATCTGTAAGTACACGTCCACCTGGTGGAAACTCCACCCGGTACCATACACAGCTCAAATAAATGTCAAAGATGGAGTTCTAGGACTTAACAGAACTGTTGTGAATGACTATAGCAGGGCTGTCCAGCCCTGTTCCTGGAGATCTACTGTCATGTGGGTTTTTTCTCCAACTCTAATTTAACACACCTGATTCTAATAATTGCCTGGATGAAAAGCTTCACCAGTTTAGTTACAAATGGGGTTGAAGAGAGAACCTACAGGACAGTAGATCTCCAGGAACAGGGTTGGGCAGCCCTGCTCTATAGGTAATGGGCAATTTTAAACAGGAAGTTAAGACAGTTGCTATGGTGCCCACCACGACCTCAGAAAGGCGCTTGGAATCATCAGCACACTGACGCGTTCCATCATTAGGCCGTGGCTGGTTTCGGCTCACGCCACTTTTGCCCGGGAAACTCATGGCACGAATTGTAATCAAGCTGACATAATAGGACCATTCCCTCTGCTGTATGGAGGGCACTCAGAGGAGCAGATGAGTAGGTCAGAGGCATCCCGGCAACCAGAGCTCATCAAAAATAATTGTACTGCCGTCTGGGGTCATTTTGGAATAAGGACGGATAAAACTGAGCACGTTTTTGGAAAACGTAAAAAAGAAATATCCTCCAAGGAATATTAAACTGAAGTTAGACTAGAGGAGCTCAATAGGGACAAGCTGTTTTCTACAGTTCATAATTGGAATGCGGACTACCCTCTCTAGCAAAGCCTTGTGCATTAGAATGTTATACAAAAGTCCCTTGAAGAATTAACAAATAGAATAACAATAACTGAATTTTTCATCTCTTAGTTCGTTGTTGTGCTGGTTCTATCAGCCGTTAGAAAGAAAAACACAGTGTGTGACGGCTTCGCCAGGGGATCGCCTGGAGTGTCGAGGTAAGAGCAGGGCTTCACCCAACTGATCAAATGTCAATAAAATGCCAAATCACTCAAAACTGCTCAATAACAAGGACAACGGGCCACTCCGGCTACATAAACAGTTTTTTAACAATGTGCCACTGTGCCATTTTATAATACCGTGACAAGCTGCATATGTTCTGATGTTAGTCCGGTCCTCTGTCTTCCCTCTGGGTACGCCCACAGTCCAGTGAACTTCCTGAACCAGACCCAGCACAAGGGCCTGGCTGTGACTGTGTTTGGGCTGGTCTTCAGCAAGCTGTGTGTGTTGGTCCTGGCTCCTGACCCACTACCCTTCTCTAAAGACACCCCCCAGGAAACCAAAGGTGAGCAGTCCTCTGTGTTCCTGTCCCATCAGCGTGGCGACCTTCATTCTCAGCCGTCCTGCAGATCGGCCGTATGGAAATGTTTGATCCTAGTGGTTGGTCATAGTGGTTGAGACCAACTCAGGAAGTCAACTAAAATGCAACCCATAGTGCAATAACATCTACTGGCCATCTGTTACTGATACTTCCAGAGTACATGAAGATCATCGCCATCTTTTACTGGCCAACGCTGTACTACCCACTTCTGGCCTGTGGTACCCTACACAGTAAACTGGGCTATGTGCTGGGCAGTCTGCTTTCCTGGACACACTTTGCGGTTCTGGTTTGGCAGAAGTTTGACTGTCCCAAAACACCTGAGGTAGGATCAGTTTTGGTCCAGAAGTCTTAGCTGCTGCCTGTGATGTATATGAACTGCTGCATCACGGTTTCAAATCTGGACCACTGCTCTTTTAGTAAAACGTTTTTTATTTATCTCTCCTTTCTTTGTCCATTTCAGAATAAAAATATCTTAAAAATGACAGAGATGATGAAGTGAACGTGATGACAGTGAATGTGTTCCCGTCTCTCCACAGCTGTATAAGTACTACGCCCTGCTGGCCAGTCTCCCACAGATAGCCTGTCTGGGGTTCCTCTGTGTCAAGTATCCACTACTGTTCCTCAAAAGTGGGAAGGCCGGTGGATCTGAGGTGAGATCGCTTTTTAACCAATGCTGCTATTGTCATGAGTTCTACCATCTAGAGTAATCCCTCTTTAAGATTTGATAATACCAAAGTCTGTGTGTCCGGAGATAGGTTTGAAAACCCGGGGTTGTTATCATGCTTGTAAATTGCTTGTTATGCTCATGGACTATCTATCTAAAAACTAAATGTAGCACTACAAGACTGTTACAGTTATAAAACCCATTTTCAGCCACATACCAAAGGTCTGATTACCATAAGTAGCTTTGGACTGAATTGGTTCGGTGCAATATCCCAGATTATGATCTGTCCAAGGTTTACACAATGCCGTGTTTATTTCACTGTAATCTGACTGTCTTGCTGTAAGTCGCGTGTGACTGTGGGAACATGGGAGTCATGTATCTCTATTAGAATACACATTATAACAATACACATTATGACACTTTACAACACATGCGTTATAAGTGTTAAAAAAAAATTATACAGTGTTGTGTGTGTTTTATCAGTGCTTCTAAAACACTGGTCCACGGAATGGCACCAGTCCGTTGAGGGATGTCTGTCGAACCATGGCAAATCCCTAATGAGAAGTTCCATTGATTGATTGATTGACACTTCCTTCATTGAACCAAAGATGCGTGCAGATTCATAGTCTGCTATTTAGTTGTTGGCCCACACAAAGTGCTTTCCATTTCACTCTTCTAACGTTTGAGTAGTTTCAGCTATCAGCCATTTGACCCCTTAAATTAAAGGTATGACTCTTGAAAGCAATCCATGTCATCTATTCTAAACTCAGTAATTACTGGTTAATCTTCCATAAATATTACATGAACTTCCCAATTACATTTTGATGCATTTCAGTGTGCAAACCATAGTCATAAATCCAGATTTCAGTTTGGTTGACTTACTTCAAAATAGTGTTTATTATAAATGCTAGGTTCTGACCCTACTAAGAAATGTATCCTAGGCACTGTGCATCAATTTCTTGGTGTTGCTTTCTCTTGGGGGTTTTTGACTGGGTATCTGTATATGCACTTTGTGACAACTGCTGATGTAAAAAGGGCTTTAAAAAACAAATTTGTTTTGACTGATTAATAAAAAGGCCAAAAACACTAATTCAACCACATAATTGTTTCCAAAAGCCCCAGTTGACTCTAAAATAGAAAAGGATATTGCTTGATGGAACATTTTATGACTATGTTAAAACAATTCAGTGTGTTAGAGTAGCAGATATACAGAAATGGTCTAAAATAATTTTAAAAACAAAATGTAATAAAAATCCTTGGCCAATATTTTTCTTATGCTAGCAGCCTAGAGCGGAATGAGGCCATTCTTTGCCCGTCCCTGGAAAACGATTGAGGAAGCTCTGTTATACAGTATGTCATGCATGTGTTCGTTAGATCATGAGCTAATTATGTTTGTGTGTCAATCTAACGGTGTAACTTCTTGCTTTAGGACCTTGACAGCAACTACTACACAGACTATGTGAAATTGTTGCTAAAGAAGAAAAAGTCTACAAACGCCAGGTGAAAAACAAAACCAACATCAAGATATTACATGAGCACGGTTATACAGTTATTAAAATGAATGTATCTTGGTTCAGCACCTCTATTAGGCCAGAGAAACCCAACCTGTTGGAGATGGTAACCGACACCATCCAGTCTTACATCTACACCCCGGAGAAAGGTAGCTTTTCAGCGAGTTGACTGAGAATTTATTTGCTCATCTTTCTGATGTATAAAACACTGACAATGATATTGTCTTTCCATTCTTTTTCCTAGTGTTCCGGTTTCCACTAAAGTTGGCAATTTCAGCATTCGTGTCCTGCATAGCAGTGTATCAGGTAACAATTACAGCTTAAATTTAGAAATGAACAAAGGAACATGGCAACAGTGCGGATGAAATGTTGGTTGTTAAAAAAAAAGCAGTCTGGAAAATATATTTTTGAACAACTGTCATCCATCCCCCAGGTGGCGCTGTTGCTGATAATACTGGTGATCCCAACGATCCATATAGTCCGTGCTGGTATAGATGAGAACATCGCGTATCTTCTGTTGGGGTTTGGTATTGTTCTATCTGAGGACAGGATGGAGGTGGTCCAAATAGTCACACACTACACCTGGTGTCTGGAAGGTGGGTTGCTAACCTGTCACGTCACTGCTAATGCTCAGCGCCAGCTCTAGCCTTATGGGGGTCCTAAGCAAAATCTGTTTTCGGGGCCCCTCTCCCTTGTGGCTGTGGGCTCCCTAGCAGTCGGGACCCCCAAGCAGTCAGGCACCATAAGCGACCGCCTATGTCGCTTATGCGTAGAACTGGCTCAGCTAACACCCTAAGGGACAAACCAGCTTTTAAAGTAATTGGCTGTAAAGTTTCATAGAGCTGCAAAGTTTCACAAAGAGCTGCAAATATTCATAAAGTACTGCAAAGTTTCATGAAGTGCTGCACAGTTTCATAAAATCCTGTGAAGTTTAATTAAGGGCTGCGAAAATACTTTGAAACCTCACAGTGTTATAGGAAACTTGAAAGCCGATTTGCCCCAAAATACAATGGCTTTTGGCTGCTTTTTTGGGGACGACGCAAAGCTTAGTGTGGTTGTCTGACCTACAGCTATATTTAAATTGCTGCACCAACCGTAAGTCACTATGAACCAGAGAGTCTACTCAATGACTAAACTCTAAAGACATTTTAAAATGTCCCCTTTTCATGGATTTGTTTCATAGTGTGCTACCTCTGTGGTTTGACTCTGGCCTGCCTGGTGTCCCTCATAATGCAAATGAGGTCCATGATCCTTCACAGGTAAATCTTCTCCTCAGCAACACCCTGCAAATATATTCTACAGCTCATGACATCTTGCCAACGAATACTCTGTACGTTCAGGAAAGCCAAACCAAACCATCTGTTTTTTCAGTGAGCAACACCGTAGCATGTTGTTTTTTCAAGGAACGGTTGTAGAATATTCTTATTGTGTGTTCCTTTCATCCACAAGAGGTTTAATTCTACACGAAATCACGTTTTCTCTTCGTGTTTATGCCGTCAGGTCAAACCTTCAAGGCCTGTACAGAGGAGATATTTACAACGTGTATAACTGCCCCAAGACCATTCGTCCATCTCAGCCAGGCCTGGTCTGTTGGATGGGTTTCACTGGGTATCAGGCAGCTGTTGTGTCTTTAGGTAAGCTAACATGAGCCTGTAGGTTTCATAATGAACAAAAGTGTAAATTAAAAATGTGAAGTGTTGTTCCCACTAAAAGGTCAGAGACATTTTCCATAGACACAAAAAGCGTATTTCTATCATCCATGGGTTAGGGCCTAATGCATTTTTATATGAACTGTAACTCAGTAACAGCTCTGAAACGGGTGCATGTTGAGTGTGTTTTTTAACGGTTCCCAATAAACAGACATGCCATTTTAGTTATATTTAACTATTTACTGTTTCACCACGTTGTTCATTAATGGATGCCTTTTCATTTCTGCGTATTAGCAACGTTTTTCACCATGACTTCTAATCCAGTTAGAAGGATTTCTGAGAACGATGTGGCAGGTATATTCTTACTGTGGATTCCTCTCTCTGACTGTTTAGTATTATTTTTGTCAGGGATGGTCCTGCAGACTGTGGTGTTCTTCATCTGCTTTGTGTGGTTGGTGTTCCTCATCATAATACCCATCTTATATGGCCACAACCTAATTCTCTTCCAGATGGCTGCCAAGGCCTGGTAAGTAGGTATACTTTTTTTAAATTTAAATTAACTATTGTTCTGTCTGCCAATGTGTGGTCATACTTCAAAACCTTTGTGCTTTTGCGATTTGATCGTCATACAAGTTATTTCTGGTCAGCTAGCTCATCACCACAACGGCCCTTGAACTGAACTCGACGGCTCTTGACACTCAACAATCATGGACCATTTTAACACTGTGTGATCTGATCTCTTCAGGCCTGTGTGGGTCACCTTAATACTGGCTACTGCTCTACAGCACGCCACGGCCAGGTTTGCCTTCATCAAGAAGGACGCTGGGACGAGAGACTTGAACCACAGGTACTGATTTTGTAAATTATCATTTGGGATTATTTACGCGGAGCAGGTTGGCCTTTCGCTTACACTCCCTGCTGTCTGTTGTCTGCGGCTTCCCAGAGGCAGTCTGTTCCTGCTGACCTACCTGTTGTTCCTGGTCAACATTGTGGTGGGGTTGATAGCAGCCCTCTGGAGGACGGTCATCTCTGCCCTGTACAACATCATCCACCTAGGGCGCATGGATGTCAGCCTGCTCAGCCGCGCCAGCGAAACCTACGACCCGGGTATGTGGACGTCCTTGTGCACCATTCAGTGGACGCATTCGTTGAATTGCCAGAGCAGTGGTCTCCCGGAATGTATCTGCGCTTAGTCCATAGGTGCAACACACCGCTGCGTTTTATTTAATGATTGCGTTTGTTTCGGTTTGTTTTGTGTGTGTGTGTTGGTTTAATGTTGCTTGTTGCTGTTTTCAGCGTGTGTAAGGCCTATGTTTTTAATGTTTGTTTATGCCGAGCTCACCTGCCGGCGTGACCTCAGCCTGACTCCCTTTAAATACATCTGAATCAATAAATCAGTGGCCTCATTCTTCAGCAGTCATCTTATAATAAAACCCATGCAACGGACATGCACTGCCCAAATGCGTCTGATGGGAAGAGGTTCATGCGGACCCAGACCCCATGAGTACCCGAATGCGTCCGAATCCCTCACTAACCCGTGACCTATCCTGAACTTTGACCCACAGCTTATCGTTACTATGCTCACTACCTGAAGGTGGAGGTCAGCCAGTCTCACCCCGTGATGAAGGCCTTCTGTGGGCTGGCACTGCAAGCTACTGTGGCGGGAGGCGCTGGGAGGAAGATGAAGGATGCGGAGGAAGGTAGATTCTGGCACGCTGGGTTCTGGCCATTATTTAGGTCACATGTGTATGTTAGCCATTCGGCAGACTAACTCCTATCCGTTGCCATATATGGTGGTGAGGGCATTGTGCATTGGATTTTTTCACATGATTGTCCCCCGTGGGAATCGAACCCTCCACCCTGCCGACGCATACTTTGCCAAACGCGCATATTCACACAACAGACTTGAGGCATTCCATCTCATGTCAGCTTCACGTCTTGTTCTCCTCCTCTTCCTCTCCTTCCCCAGGGATCCAGCTGGTGAATCAGGAGAAGAGGCAGAACAAGGCTGTGAATAACAGCAGGAGGGTCCGAGCCCGCTGGCAGCTCTTCTACACGCTGGTCAACAACTCCTCCCTGCTGGGGTCCAGGAAACACTTCAAGTTGCAGGTAGGTCGCCCGTGTGGGCGTGGTGTGTTCGCGCTTGGCCACGACAGTCGTCCTTGCTCTACAGGATAACCTACTACTGTCTGTCCATCTTCAGTCCTCTGACAGCTTCGTGAACGGAGTGAAGCGTAGCGCCGCGCAGGGAAGCAAGAAGGACGCTGGCAGCCAACCCGCAGCCGAGAGCGGTCCCGCAGTCGAGACAGGCTCCGCCACGCCCGCTGCCGCCACGCCCGCTGCCGCCACGCCCACTGCCGCCACGCCCACAG
>JACXGI010014412.1:0-12182 GCA_016801175.1 Esox masquinongy | reverse complement strand
TAAAGCTATGCTGCATTAGTATGTGTACACCAAAGACAGTGGCATTTTGTAATTTGTGTAAACTATCCTTTTAAGATGCTTTGGAATGCCAGGCCAGGTTGATGCCTTGTTGTAAGCCTGGTCCTTACAGGAACAGTGACGCTATGCCTCCTGAGTCACATGTTGCTACGTGATAAGGCCAGTATTTGGACAAGGTGTTTTCTCCCTGATCTGAATACTGATCGAAAAAACAGGCTTCATCCTCAACCTGTAGGTGAGCTACTGGCCCTTCTCACAAACAGATGGTTGTGCTTTGTTAAATAAACAATATGGTAAATGGAGGTCCATACCTTGCATTCTTGTTCCAAAAGGTGGGAAGAAGTTACTGATCTTGGAGAATCTTCTATAATTCATATCGAGGAACATGGGGGCTGGTTTAGTGAACCTGGAGATAGAGACAGCCCAAGTTATGACAGCAGAGCAAAACCGGTTTGAATTAACTGGCCATAAATAACCCCAGACGCCACCAGGACAGACAGACGCCCATGTCGAGGTAAGTCAGAAGATGCCCTGATTAATGTGAGGCACGCTGCATTACAGGATTAGCAGGTTTGTGTTTCAGGTAGTCTACGGGCTGTCCCTTTCTTTATCAGCAACTAGAGGCCAGGGAGGAGGTTGAATGGGCTAACAGTGGGGAAACCAACTACAAGGCATTATGCTTCAATGGGAATCTCCAGTTATTTAGGCACTGATTATAAGGCAAGTTTAAGCACCATTACAGTACTTTGTTTTGACAAACAAACCTAATAACTATCTCGAGGGTTAAAAAAAAATACAAACATTGACTGTATCGTAAAACACAATTTGTGTGGCCATAGTAGCTAGTGACAAGTCCGTCTGTGAATGATTATCAATATCATCTTGAGACCACACAAACCTACTGAATTTGAAAAACATTTGAATCTCTGTAGCACTAATTTACACAAAAGGAATGATTCCATTATCCACAGAAATCTGATGCTTTGTGACCTGAAGCAGCTCCTTCATTGCGATTGGCTGGCGGTCATGCAGATGCATCTGATGCCGGTGAACTGGGTGAGATAAAGACCTTTTACAGATTCCAGACAGCGTTGCATCACGTTGGTATTCACCAGCAGAGGGAAAGCCAACAGTTTATCCAAAGGGCAGAATGCATCCTAGGAAATGCCCTAACATGTATGCCTGGGAAAATAAACTCTGCATGACCTCAGGGTAGATTTGAATGTCCTCGACATGCCACTTGAGATGTGAGATGGATGCTAGACTGATATGTCACATACAGGAGAGCTCATCACTCTACCACAACAGAGGCAGTACAGTAGGCTACAGTAACTACTGTAACGCTCCTGCATGTCATTGACACTCACTCCATATTATCAAACATGGAAAGGCAGGTGGCATTTCAGGGGCCATGTTTAAAAGTTCATGAAAATGCAGATGACAATAAACTACTTTTGGGTGGTTTTAGTGTCGCAACTAACTGTAATGACACAATGAAGTGGATTCAGTTTGTCAATTAACATTTGGGGTATATGCTCTGGTCCATTTAGGGCTTACACCTGTCTACCCTTATTAGGGCTCAGTGGACCGTGGCCACATACAGCTAGACTGAGGCCTCCAACTGTGTATGTGTGTGTACATATGTACCTGGTTGTGGTACCCAGACCATAAAATAATGTACATTTTTATCAGGAACTATCGATAATTGTGTCATTGTATGAGCCAACTTTTAGCTAGTAATTACAAACTCTGGATCTAGACCGAGACTCTGATCAACTCATGTCTGTCTCCCTGCCAATGCCAACTACTGAGATCTGACAATGCCAACACTCGCAATTACATGTTGTTCTGAGGCATCACACACTTTCAGAATGCTAGTCACTGGGACCTGCATTAAAAATGTATCTAGACTGCAGCATGAAGAATTAGCCATCAATAAGAACAAGGCATCAATAAGCATGTTGTCCCCCACTTTTGCAGTTTTAGTACTAGCCTAACCATTGATCTCAATCAGTTTCATAGGGCTACAAAGCAGCTTGGCAAATCAAGTAGATTTTCCATATGTACGTAGAAACATGCAAGCATAAGTGTTCATGGATTTATTATGTCTATGCTTGTGATAATTTACATTTGAAAATACCATCTCTAAACTACAAGACAACCAAGCTCTGTCACAATATGTTATGTATTACAGAACAAAATTGAATAGCATAATATCAAAGTAAAACAAAAACCATCACTGAACGGCTGAATTTGATTGTAAATGATAATTCTCCATAATAGGCTAGTAATAATTTAATCTCAGGTTCCTGGGAATATGCATTTAAATCGTGTCAGCTAGGATGTTTGAGTAAGTAGGTACATTTTCATGAAAACAGAGAGTATAGCCTCGACCTGGCCTGATGCAGAGACAACTGAGCTACAACACAGCTTAGACAGCAGATTTTCTATATATAACTATGCAAACACACATGTTAATGGATTTCCCAGGTCTCTGTATGAGCCAATCAACTTAATCTACGTAAAAATGACAGTACTCAGCACCAAGACACATGATTCAAGTTTTGTCAAAATATGCTTAGTAGAGCCAGAGGAATCTTCACCATATTTCATCAGTGGGGAAAATGGGGGAACAAAAAATGAATTAGCCAGAACAAATGAAGAATTAACCTCAAGCTATGATAAATTTGCCAAAACAAATTAAGAATTAGCTAGAACAAATGATGAATTAGCCAGAACAAATGAACCATTAACCAGAACAAATGAACAATTAGCCATAAGATATTATGAATTAGCCAGAACAAATGAACAATTAGCCATAGGATGTTAGGAATTGGCCAGAACAAATTATGAATCAGCCAGAACAAATGATGATAAATTCATGTTAGCCCATTGAGTCCCACAGTTCATTTGGAACACTTATACCTTTAAAAACATTGTTTGTACTTATTTTCATTGATTCATCCATGAGTGATTACCAAGGGCTTTAACATTATAAACTCACATACAGTAGATTTGTATTTACACCATTTACCAAATGCTCTTATCTAGAGAAACGTACTGCAATTATTGCATACATTTTCATACTTTTTAATAGTTGTTGTCATAGTTGGATAATCATTTCCAATTGAGCAAAATAAATTCTGTAGCTACAGCATACATTTTTTTATTGGTTTTTTACCTTTGGTGGAGATGATTTTTAAATTGATAATTCTCAATTTAACAAAACAATGCAACTTTTAATGTCCAATTGCTAGGTTATGCTTGTAGCCCTGGTTTCCTTTAAATTGGCAAAAGCTTTAGACAGAATTTAAGGGCTGGACATGCAGATAAATAAATGCCCTTACAAATAAATAGAAATATTTCACTGGGTACACTCAAGCTGACGTGATAAAACCCACTTACAAAGGTCTTTAGACCGACTATAACACATTAAGCATTTGAGATCTCTGGTCTACCAGAGTAACACATTGTGAATACTGTAATATCACAACCTAAATACCTTGGAAAAAGATACATCTGTAGGTGAAAGAATTCACCCAGAAATGTGATGGAGAAATCTCAAACCTCAACCAGAACAGAGAAATTGTTTCTTTAACCTAGACAGCCCCTCCAGTCTTGGCGGCTGCTGGTTTCTTTTCATGTGTTATATCACATAATGAATAGCTAATCATCTGTGATCTGGCGGGAAATAACAGACAGATAATCAGTGAATGCCGTAATGCAGCTTGACAATTAACAATCACGATGCTATGTAGAGTGGCCTTTATGAATGAGACTCCGTTTATATAAATAATCTTCTTTTCAACTGCAGCTAATTTGTCTATCAGACACAAAAAATATTGGTCAGTTCTGACTTACACCCATCTTATGGATGGCAGGTAGCTTAGATGGGCGGCAGGAGCAGTTAGAGTTTTGGGGCAATAACTGAAAGGATGCTGGTTTGAGTCTCAGAGAAAAAAGATAAAAAATCTGCCAAACCACATTCTGCACATATTACAACAGCATGGCTCCGTAGTGAAACAGTCCAGGTGCTAAACTGGCCCACCTGCAGTCCAGACCTGTCACCCACTGAAAACATTTGACGCATTATGAAATGAAAAATACAACAAAGGAGACCCCGAACTGTTGCGCAGCTGAAATCCTATATCAAGCAAGAATGGGAATACATTTCACTTTCAAAACTACAGCAATTGGTCTCCTTAGTTCCCAAACACAGAGTATTGTTAAGAGAGGTGATGCAACACAGTGGTAAACATGTCCCAGTCTCAACATTTTCAAACGTGTTGCTGGCATCAAATTCATAATGGGCATGTATTCTTCCAAAAACAATAAAATTTCTCAGTTTCAACATTTGATATGCTGTCTTTGTACTATTTTCAATTAAATATAGGGATAAATCATTTGCACATCATTGCATTCTGCATATATTTGCATTTTAGGCAGAGTCACAACTTTTTGGAAACGGGGTTGTACATCCGAATCCCATTCTGAATCAAGCCCCCTTACTCAAAACAAATTGTGCTTATTGTGCCATAATTCCAGGTTTGAATGATGATGTTTACAACAGCAGCAACAATGAAAAGATTGTTCAATATTGATTAATGGAACAGTGGGCTAAAGTTTTTAACTGAGAACAGAGACGTAAATCAGAATAGGTAACTGATATATGACTTCATTTGAAATGTTTTGAGGCATTTTCTAATACGCTTTTGCCACATTTACAAAATGCAATTAGCATAGCCCGTTCAGCCAGTAAACCGGAGTGGGAATTGGCTGGTGGTCGTACTAGCCGCTCCACCTACCACCCCTGCCTCCACCTGTTTGGTTCTATGTTTACTTGTGTGGGGGGATTGGTATTCTGTACCTTGCGAATTGCATATGACGATTGCTATTAATAACATCATGGTGATGTTATTGTTGGAAGTATCATATAAATTATCATGTGATGAAAGTGAGTTAGCCCAGAGGAACAGAACATGATGCCAAGACATTGTATGTACATTGCTGTGCAGTCAACCAATAAAGGGTTAAACTAATACTATGCAATTTTTTTCTGTCAGCATCTTAGGATGCTCAAAGCAGTGTTATTTTACAGATCCCATTCTCCTATCCCTCCATCCCTCCCTCCCTCTATCTCTCCATTCATTAATGACCACTTCTCTTAGCAAGCCCTGGTGGGACTTGCGTGTCTTTGGGTGCTTAACAATACTAGATAAGTGGACGGGGCCACTGGCTCTCTCACGCACTGGGAGGGCTCCAAAGCATAACAGGCAAAAAATGTATTTCTATCTGCCATAGGAATGGGTACCAACTCTCATTGAGAGACTGGCTGATGCATAACGGGGCTCTTAGGCCCTAAGAAAACAACATACACAGGTGAAGGGCTTTGATGCTGTGGAGACGTATCTAGTATTAAATAATTGAGGAAGGGAAATGGGATCTTTCATCTGTCACGCCACTCTGAACTCAGCCTTGGGAGATTTCCACATGGCAGGACTAGCGTCCATGATGGCACAGGGTGAGTAAGTAAACTAAATTGTATAAGACAACATAACTACATCATGTAGAAAATAGAATAGACAAGAACGCAAATGAGAACTGGATTGATACCACTCAGAGACCAAATTATTCTGTAGAGAACGGTTAAACAACACTACACCAAGACTGTTAATAGCATTGAGAAGACATTAGAGCATGCATCATTCATAGGGAATGGCATTGTCCTTTTAATAAAGACCAGAACCAAACCAATCAAATAAAGTTCAGGACAGTGATAACTTATTGAGTCATCTGACATTTGTAATAGACAATGATGTGTAAAATAGAATGGTCTGGCATTGGTAATGGATGATCCAATATGAACATGTGTTTCCATAGTATTGTAGGTAGGGGAATATCAGTGACCTTTTACCAGACCGTGTCCAACCTCAATTAGTCTGTCCTTGATTACTTGTGGAGTCTCTAGCTTCTTTCTCAAAACACACAGAAGAACATCTGAGGTACCTCCCCTTAGATCGTCTTCCAGAAGGTAATGGAAAGAGACAAAGAGACACATGAATGTCAACATCCTCACTGAGGTCACTGAGGCATTGAGGGTGCTTTGACCCATGGCCTCTGAGCTGCCTAAGGAGAGGACCATTAGAGATCAGGTCACCTATGAATCCCTATGGTTGCCTCTCTCTAGCTGGGGAGGGATGGAGACATTGGGTTGATTAGTCACTTCTGGACAGAGAAAGTGACATATGCTCTCAAAGAGGGGCTTTTCTACAGCATCTGAGAAGGACCTGGTAATAATCTGTTGGTTTATTCTGATCATGCCAAGCCTCAGTAAAGTGACATATACACCAATCAGCCATAACATTATGACCACCTGCCTAATATTGTGTGGGTCACACTTTTGCCGCCAAAACAGCCCCGAACCATCGAGGCATGGACTCCACTAGACCTCTAAAGGTGTGCTGTGGTATCTGGCACCAAGACTCCAGGTAAGTGACACACATGCACCTGGCCATCCACATGATGTAAAAGAAAATGTGATTCATCAGACCTGGCCACCTTCTTCCATTGCTTCGTGGTCCAGTTCTGATGCTCACGTGCCCATTGTAGGCACTTTTGGCAGTAGACAGGGGTCAGCATGGGCACCATGACTGGTCTGTGGCTATGCAGCCCCATACGCAACAAATTGTGATGCACTGTGTGTTCTGACACCTTTCTATCAGTACCAGCATTAACTTTTTCAGCAATTTGTGCTACAGTAGCTCGTCTGTTGGATCGGACCACACAGGCCAGCCTTCGCTTCGCCCGTGCATCAATGAGCCTTGACCGCCCATGACCCTGTCACCAGTTTACCGCTTTTCCTTCCTTGGACCACTTTTGATAGATACTGACCACTGCAGACCGGGGAACACCCCATAAGGACTGCAGTTTTGGAAATACTCAGACCCAGTCGTCCAGCCATTACAATTTGGCCCTTGTCAAAGTCGCTCAAATCCTTACGCTTGCCCATTTTTCCTGCTTCTAACACATCATCTTAGAGGACAGAATGTTCACTTGCTGCCCAATATATCCCACCCACTGACAGGTGCCATGATAACAAGATTATCAGTGTTATTCACTTCACCTGTCAGTGGACATAATCTTATGGCTGATCGGTGTATAGTATAACACAGCAGGACCGAGGGTTAGAAATAACAGAATGTCAAGAGAAGGATGGCTGTAGTCAGAGAGGTAAGCGCCTTGTCAAAGTGCCACCCTCATCCTAACTGTTAGAATACGAACACCAATATAGGAGAAAAATATATTATTATTAGGCCAAGCTGAAGAAACATGTGATAAACCATGAACATAAAAAGGTTTGACTCACTTTGGATAGATGGCGGACATCTTTGCAGCAGCATAGCCTGGCTTGCAGACTCCCTTGCTGAGATTGCCATACTTGTACAACAGCTCCAAAGGCCTGTAGTACAAGACAGGGAGGTTAGTGACAAAGTCACAGAAGAATAAGATATTGTGTGTGAGAGAATCTGCATATGCCTTACAGAACAACCAGGAGTACGCTGCCTAACTGTACAGTAACTGTAATAACCAACGACCCAATTTAACCTTTGAATTCCAAATGATTAGAATCCAAAGAACACACATTGATCAATATTTGACCACCTCCATGATATTTTATTTTGCTGACACAGTTGCCAATTTCCTGAAGAAATATTTATAATCCCTGTGATCTGTTTGCAATATTAATGCACTAACAGCTAATGGCAATGGATAAGAATGGCAGCTAAATGACTATAATGCAAGGAAATAAAATCTCTCTCTACAGTTAACAAATGGCTATTAATTTCTTACATCTGTAATATAATGTATGTGTGTCACCAACTGTTGGACTAATGCAAAACTGGTAGTTTCTCTAGGCAATGTAGAAAAGCTCATATTAACCTGTCACAAAAGGATTATTACACTGAATCTTTCTTACTTGATAAGGCATATAACACTCTTACAGAAGAGGACCAGATACTGTACGTCAGGCATTATAATTCACTTTCATATGTATGAAAGCCGACAAATACAAAGATCTAGGGAAAAGCTGGGTTCCCTAATCATCATTTATGTTTGAGAGCATGACACCTCCCCTTAAAAAGGAGAGTTCCATACACCCTGAAAACTTTTTGACAGGAACAGCTGTGGTAAATTAATGTTAATATTAACAGGGCTAATTGGTGAGAACTCAGTAATAAGTCTTTCAATGAAATGGGAGTGAGGCTTTCTCTAACACATTGTTTATTTTACGTCAACTCTCACCCCCACCCATTGAATCAGCGAAACACAAATTAAACCTTGTAAACGGACTCATGTAAATATGTATCTAGACAGTGTGTGTGAACCTGTTGATTGTGGAATGTCTGCGGGTGGAAGGAGTCCTTCACATATCATTAAACTGCATGCCAAATGGTGCCCTATAGCCTACATAGTGCACTACTTTTGACCAGAGCATGGTCACTGGGGATGCAAACCAGGATATTCAATTATACCTTTGTTTCCAGCGAGCCAAAGTGGCCCCTAAACTCATCAGGGCTTAGGTTACTCGGCTCAGTGTATCTGAAGATGTCAAACGGTTACATCCAGGTGGGCCTGGTCATTGGTGAAGGTAGCAGTGACTCTTAAGAAAACCGATTGACCTCACAAAGTGCGTTCCAAATGGCCCTTCCCTGGTCTAAAGTAGTGCACCATGAAGGGAGTAAGGTGCCATTTGGGAAGCAGCCCAAGGGCCAGGCTCATACTCTGAAGCCCACACACATTGATATTGAGACCAGCAGCTACAACCTCATCACTAATAACCTGCTCAGCTCATGGCCCAGTCCAATAAACAGAGGCCCTTGGATGTGCAGCCAGAGAAACCAACTGGGAAAGCTAGGGCACACCACCATGACACTGTAGTGGGTATAATAGTTATCTCTTCCACTTAGTTGTGTCTACATGTTCAAAACATTCATAGGATACTTTTAATAATTCAACCCGCAGCCATGCTGATATGTATGTGTAACTAATGGATTAAATCATGAATTAACACTCACTGCAGCTAACGCAAAAATAATTAACAGTGAAATGACTTTCTTTCCTTGCAATAAGACAAAGCAATGCCATGGTCTGAGTTTGATGAGGCCAACAAAAAACACACAGATGAAGGTCGTGTAGCCAAAACAGAGCTAGGTAAAAGCGTAAAGCACAACACACTGGATTAGAGAATGGATTAAGGGAATACTTACAGATTACCATCCAGATTCAGCAAGAATCCCTGTTTGTCATACACTAAATAAAGATATAGATAGAGATTGAGATGACAGATATAGATAGAGCAAAAGAGAAAGAGAAAGTATTATGTTGATGAAAGAATAAGGAAAAAAACTAAACACTGCAAAACTAAACAATGTGTACATAAATCAATGGTTACTTTTTTCTATTTGATATAATTTGTACAGAGATTACGGATTACCCATAAGCAAGAATGTTCTATAGATACAATGATGCTAAAAGAAACAACTACAATCTCTGAAGTGAAAGGCAATAAGGAGAAAACAACATTTTGTTGAAGCAAATCCAGACAGCCTGGGTCAGAGCAAACGTCATAGATCATGAGTCAGTAGTTCTTCCTACAGTACATGGACACATCTTAATTATCATGAAAACATGTCTGTCTGCAATCATTATCTCATGTTCATCATATCAGAGGTCACTGATTGTCCTTTAAACTGGTGACGACGGTTTCCTCTCTGCCCTTTAGACACAGCCCTGATCCATGACTTCATGTCTTCATGGGAGTGGAACAAGAGGACAGGACCCGAGGAAATTATATCTGCTCTTCTCAATTGTCTGGCTGGCAGCAGTAGTACTGCTAGCCAAAATGTGTCCAGATAAATGACATGGCTTAGTTTAACTAATTCACTATGGTCGGGATAACCTGAACTCAAATACAGCTTCCATCATTCACAACACAAAGTTTAAAACTGGAAAGATGCTAGTTTTGAACCAAACATGTAAGGTAATCAGAGGGGTTGGTGATGCTTTTATTTAACAGAGAGACAGAGAGAGAGAGAAAAAGAGAGAGAGGGAGAGAGACAGAGGGAGAGAGAGAAGTCCTCTAGTGAGTTGGATGAGGGGCGTATGGGATTGGGAGTTTTGCTGCGAAGCTAGCTGATTGAGGAACAGGAAAACTGCTTGTTGTTAATCTATTAGATAGGCTTTAGATTCCAGACCCTTTAAGTCAGAGGCCCATGGGCACTTTTCTTATATATCCCCCCAGCGGAGGGTGGACTGATGTCCTTAATGTTATGTCACATTTTCATTTCCTCTGTCAAGGCCCTACGCACTTCAATGATCCACATTGTCACTTTATGAGACTCCAATTAATCCTCATTCTCAACAGTGTTATCTAATCATTAAAAGATGACATACACAGTTGTACATACCCAGTTAAAAGGGAAGAACTTAATGACATGGTATGGAGGTAATAGCGTATGTACAAAATAAATGTAAATATGTATGTAAATGAGGGATGGAAAGGTGTTTTCTTTTGTCAGATAAAGGCACATTGAAAGAACATAACTGCTTTTGTCAATACAAATGCACTGTACATCAGCACACATTTCATAGGTGGTGCATTCATTTCCATATTGTCAGTGTGCCAACGATTCATGTTGGGAGGTGACTGACTACTATAGAAATTGCAAGTATAGTAGATGAAATAACATCGCAAATATCTGACAATACACTATTGTTAGCAGTTATGTAGTGGCACTATTAAGATGTACTGAACCTCCCAAAAGTGACACTGGGTTTATTTATTTACATGTATTTAGGCTTAACTTTAAACTTAATCTGTACTACCTGAGTGGAAAAACTGTCCCACGGTGAAAACACTATCCAGGTGTGTCTCTGAAACACAACACTTAAGTGACACGTTGAGCTTTGGGTTAGTAAGTGTTCCATTAAATCAGGACATAACGACCTCTCCCAGGGAGTAGCACATACATACAACTGCCCTGTCCGTACCGGAACACTGACTTGAACGAGAATGTCTGTTCTAGGCATTTGATTGCTGGAGGAAAACTACAGTGTGAAACAGGTGGTTGGTTGAGTAATGTTAGTCATAGGGTTTGACATAAACAACAAGCCACTCTAACCTCATCATTTCCTCTAACACCACCAAACACCCTCTCTTCGATAACTACATCCATCTCTTGTTCTACTGCTTCTAGGCACTACCACCACCAACAACATCAGTCACTGTCAGTCAAACTGGGTCAGTACTCATAGTGGCTCAACCTGCCATTTCATAAAGTGTTGCTGGTAAGTAGGACCATACTGCAAATCATGAGATAAAGCTACAACCCCAAAAGAAAATAAACTAATTGCATCTGTGAAAGAGCTTAGATCAACACTACTCTGAGTGTTTGTTGTTCCGAGTGGGAGAAACCAATGGCAGGATGATTAAAAGGATACCCAATTCATGTTTACACAGTTGAAGGGCTCGGTTGGAGGGTTTGGTTTGCATGTCACAGGACATTCAGGACTCCAAACCAGTGAGTAATAGGCCTACAGAACACATCCGGCCTAGTCCAAGCAACTATCTGCTGAGAGGAGCATTGCTTCCTGTGTGAATGCCACTACCTAAAGAAAATCCCATGCCACAGCAGATTACTGTTTTCAAAACAAGGGCCATATGGGTATTGTGTTAACAACAAATATCCTGACCAATGCTAGAACCATAAAACTGAGACCGAATCATCATATTGTAGTGCCACCATTGATGCCATTCTGTTACACCCTCTTGCTCCCTGACTCTTTCTCTGTGTGTGACTTTGTTGTTTGTAGATAGGTGGCAGGTGGAGCTCATTGGGTCGTTAAGGTGACGAGTTGCAACTGGGGTTGGGATTGACTTCAAAATAAAAGTTCCTGGGGCCCATTCCTGGCTCTCTCTCTCTCTCTCTCTCTCTCTCTCTCTCTCTCTCTCTCTCTCTCTCTCTCTCTCTCTCTCTCTCTCTCTCTCTCTCTCTCTCTCTCTCTCTCTCTCTCTCTCTCTCTCTCTCTCTCTCTCTCTCTCTCTCTCTCTCTCTCTCTCTCTCTCTCTCTCTCTCTCTCTCTCTCTCTCTCTCTCTCTCTCT
>JACXGI010014410.1:0-19100 GCA_016801175.1 Esox masquinongy | reverse complement strand
ACAGATCTACAGAGGATGCCATTGCTCTGACCCTCCACTCCACACTCTCTCATCTGGACAAGAGGAACACATATGTGAGAATGCTGTTCATTGACTACAGCTCAGCCTTCAACACCATTGTGCCCCACAAGCTAGCGGTGAAGCTCAGGGATCTGGGTCTCGACCCCTCTATGTGCAGATGGATCCTGAACTTCCTGACAGGCAGACCCCAGGTGGTGCGGATGGGGAACACCACCTCCTCCTCACTGACTCTCAGTACTGGCTCCCCCCAAGGCTGTGTGCTGAGCCCGCTCCTGTACTCCCTCTTCACCCAAGACAGCCTGGAAACCCACGTCTCCAACACCATCGTTAAGTTTGCTGACAGCACCACCATCATAGGCCTGATCTCTGACAACAACGAGTCAGCCTATAGAGACGAAGTAAGGTCACTGACTTCGTGGTGTCAGGAAAACAACCTCCAGCTCAATATCAGCAAAACGAAGGAGATGATTGTTGATCACAGGAAGCAGCGGCGGGGAGACCATGCCCCCATACACATCAATGGGTCTGCAGTAGAGAGAGTTCACAACATCCAGTTCCTTGGTGTCAACTTCAGCGATGACTTGACCTGGTCTCATCACTCTAACATCTTGGTGAAGGAGGCCAGGAAACGGTTCTTCTTCCTACGCCGATTAAGGAGATTTGGCATGGATTCCAGGATACTCACCAACTTCTACAGATGCACTATCGAGAGTATCCTGTCTGGCTGTGTCACCGCCCTGGTATGGCAGCTGCACCGCCCTCGACCGCAAAGCACTTCAGAGGGTGATTAAAACAGCAGAGCACATCACAAGGTCTGACCTGCCATCCCTGTAGGATCTCTACACAGAGAGGTGTAGGAGGAGGAGCAAACAAATCATTACAGATCCCAGCCACCCATGCCATGGACTGTTTACCAAGCTGCCATCAGGCAGAAGGTACAGGAGTATTCCGTCCAAAACTAACAGGCTACGGGACAGTTTCTTTCCTCAGGCCGTAAGGCTGCTCAATTCAGGAACCCCTCTTCCCTTCCATCCATAGTCCCATGCACACCTGTCACTTTATATCATGCTCATCTGCCAATCATATCATGCACACCAGTCACTTTTGCATTGCACTACGGTTGTACAGTTGTATAGTTATTATTATTGATGCGTGTTTTTTGTACAGTGTTATTATTATTGATAGTTTGTGTTATCTTCTTATTTTTATATTATAATTACTGTTATAATATACAGTAACTAACCCTTTTTTAACTTTTAACTGCACTGTTGGGAGTAGGAAAACCAAGCATTTCATTGCCTTAACTTGTTATTGCAAATGACAAATAAACCTTTTTGAACTTTGAATCCTATTGATTTCAAAAATCTCTGCAGCTTCAATGTTCTCAGACAGGTAGCAAGGTAACTCTAATGCCAGCTATGCCAACTATGAAGGCACACAACATCCTGTAAACGATTTTTGTTATTTGACACGTCAAACTAATGCTTATTTGAAGTGTCAAATTGCATTACTGGAAGTGACATGCAAAGACCCAAACTGCACTTTTTAGCTAGAATGTTTTAAACATTAGCTGATAGTGATGGTTCATCCTCTATTTGAAAAGCTATTTCTGGCAAATGTTAGCAACCGAATCACATTGGTGAAAGGAACCATTCATTTGGCTATATGATTAACTTCAGATAATTGTTTGTTTGTCTTTTTCACCCTGCATTTCTCCATACTATCCAATATTCAGGTCTCTACAGAATATGCACAAAGTTCACTCGTTTTAATCCATCTCAAAATGCCGCCACCTGGCATTTTTATGCTTAATTGAGGGCAAGATATAATCTTTTCAGAAAGCTATTGTGTCAAAGTTTAGCATGAAAAATGCTTAAACTCTTTTGAGAAAATTACAAAAATGCAAAACAAGTTCTCTCTTTGCATTTAGAGTGTGCCCTTCAGAAGAACAAATTGCTAAATAATAGCTTTGTGTGTTCCCTTTCGACATGTTCCTTTTCAACTCATCCTGACTCGATTTCACAGCTCAGGCCCTCCAGCTATCACTTTTTAAAGTTATATTTCATCCTTCATTTTACTCTCGCAGGTTTGGATAGAGGGCAAGAAAAAGAACACTAATGCCAGAGGTCATTCTATCTCAACCCACAGTTCCTTATGAGGCTAGTGACAGTTTCATTCTTCGCCCAATGCACCTCTGCTCACCTATTCAGAACAACGTGCTCTTCAGGTACAATCTTTGACTGAGGCTCTTCATGTCAATAGGCCTATGGCAGCATTCGAAATGGTACCTTAATCCTATAGAAAGCATTACTTCTGAATTGAGATCTGTGACAGCGAAGTGAAAAGGAAAGAGATTGTCAGTGTGCCTTCTGCAGGTTCAAGCCCACGCGTGCAGATCATCACTCACTTGGTCAGCCGCTGTTATATAAAAACAGAGCACTTCTCTCCAGAAGCTCTCCGACATTCTGTTAAGTGTCTCATTTATTTCATTTTTCATCGAAGGTGGCTTTCATTTCAAATACTCAATGAGGTGGTAGTTTCTATTATTTGACCTGTCACCATGTTGTGGGGTTGGACACGTGCAACACAAGCATGAACCAGCTTCATGTCTAGAACTGTGTATTGCATTACATCGAAATACTGCCACGTTCAACATGCCTCTTCCATACTCAACTCACCTGCACCACTCTATTAATTAATGTCTACTGCCCCCTTGTGCAACACAGGTCTCCCTGCAGCATGTCGGGAGACCTGTGTTAAATTTCTCCAGTCCCCTTACTGTGCCTAGCACCACATCTTCTCGCAAGACAAAGTTGGAGAGGTCTGTAAAGGCACACTATATCACAGTATATCGACTCCAAAGCAAACTAATGATAATGGATACCTTGTTAAAACATTGACAGCAAAATCCACATGGACAGAAAAGCAACAGTTGTAAAGCAATCTACTTACATGCTATTATAATTGATACGAAACCAAACATTCACAAACTTAAAATGTAAAGCTACATTGTATCCAGAAAGTATTCAATGTCCTTGAATTTTTCCACATTTTGCTCTTTAACAGCCTGACTTTTAAATAGGCTGAGATTTTGTCACTAATCTACAGACAATTGTGTCACAGTGGAATTAAGTCTAACGGCATTTTTACAAATTAAGGATAAACTAGTAAATATTTCCAGCCCATTTGTTAAGGCAAATCTAAGTAAGTTCAGGAGTATACATTTGGCTAACAAATCACATAAGATAAATGGACTCGGTGCTTGTGCCATAACAGTGGTTAAAATGTTATTTGAAAGACCGCATCCCTGTAGTTCTCATATACCATTATGTCTCAGCCGAGTAGAGAATATCAAGCGTGTCCAGGGCGGCTTTTCCAATAACACGCGAGGAACGGCACTGATTGGTAGATGGAAAGACCAGACTCTTAATTATCCTTTGCGTGTGGTAAAGTTAGTAATTACGTTTTGGATACTGTAACAATACGCCCATTCATTAAAAACGTACAGGAATCATAACTCAGCTGCCGGAAAGGATTTAAAATCCTCAAGGATTTCAACGTGTGGCCAATAGGGATTTTAGATAACTACAGAGTTTATGTCTGTGATATGAGAAAGTGACGATAGATGAACAAAATTGTAGTTACTCAACAATAGTAAACTAAATTACAGAACTAAATTCAGAAAGTCTGTAAAGAGTAAAACAATTCAAAAAACTACATTTTGTTGGCAATAAGACAAACCACAACTGCAGGTTATATTCCCCGTGCAGTGTAAACACCGAACTCATCTGCAGACCTATGGAAAAAAACAGGACACAGGAAAAACCCAACAGGAGAAAAACAGTGACTATAACAGTGTTTTTTTACACCGCTGTACTGTAATGTAATCCTAAACCGCCGCGGCAAACCAATCTTATATTTGGGCAAAAGTGTGCGAGCGAGTCCGTGTTCAACATTGTTTAATCATATTACAGAAATGTTAAATTGCTGGGCAACCTAGGTTCGATGTGCTGGATCCGTCCCACCCGCGTAGCAGCTAGGCTACTACAAACACCACGCGTTTATTGTACGGTGTATGTAGTAAGCCTGACTAAATTAATCAGTACTGTAGTGAAAGCAGCACTTAATCTCATGTGGCTAGCTAGCGCCAGCTAGAAGTCGCTGACGTTACTCGATTTTACAGATCAGTTTGCCTCGGTGTTTTTCTAAGAAAAGGAAGTACGCCCAAGTTAAAAAAAAAAGTGTCAGACAAGCTATTTAAACTGCACAGTGGCCGCAAAAAGGCCCACTGTAGCCTACAGAAGCAGCACATTCAATGAATCATTTGCTGCGCAACTTGTTAACTTTTATGTTGTTTTGTTCACGTTTTGTGGTTTTGGTTTTAATTCTTTCTGAAACAACGAGTGAAGACGTTAGGTTACTAGTGTTGCTAGACGGTTCATTGTGCGGCCAAAATGGGCTTGGGGATCGATTTACAGATAGGGCTGTATAGAAAAAATAGCGTTCCTTGGTTCGGCGGGTGACTGAGCAGTATACTGTTAATTATATCTGGCAACCGTGCAGGTTACTACAGTATAGTCGGATTCAAACCAGAGAGTGGCAATAGTAGGACGGTCGGTAGCCTAGTGCCAAAAACACAGGTGCTGCTGGCTCCAGGCCGTAACCTTGGTAAGCAGATAAAGTGGAATTACGACGAATATCTACAATATGTCCGCATTCATACATCGCTTTAAGTAAATGTTGGACGTCTCTGTGCGCGTAACTTTCCCCAATGAGGTAGAGCAGGGTTGAGCTATTGGCGAGTGCAGTATCATCGGGATATTTTGCTCTCCCCCTAATGCGGCTTGCTAGACGTTTGTGAAACAACGATTATCGACATCATGACAAACAAATGTTTAGTCCAGGGTTCAAATAACGGGGGATTGAAACATTTTTATATATCGTTCTTACCTATAATCGTAAATGTATGTAAATATACATGCCTGGAAGAATCTTGTAATACGATTTCAGACACCCCAAGTGAACCATACCATTTCTTAACCTTGAAGTTTTAACATCTATATAGCAGTGGGAGGAAAGTCCAGGACAGTCAACCCAAACCTCTGGTCAATTTTTTTTAAGGAAAGACTGAGTTGATAGAATATTTTGCATTAGGCTACTTTGAAGACAGAAACTTTAGCCTAGTTACTACTTTAAGACATAGACCACCCAAAAATCAGCCAAATTTGATTAGCTGTTTTCTTACCTTGAAAATAGTCTAATAGTCTAAGTAAGGAAACAGCTGACACATTTAGATTGTGGTGGTCTGTGCCTTTAATGTTAGTCAGGCACAGGCCTAAATGCTGTATGGTAGTAATACAACTGCCTACCTCTTTGGCATGCTGATAGTGTCTTTGGTTCTGGTACAGCATTGTGTGTGTGTGTGTGTGTGTGTGTGTGTGTGTGTGTGTGTGTGTGTGTGTGGGTGGGTCTGACTTACTGCCAGTTTTGAACAAGGATACTTTGTTGGTGACCCCTGACTACAAACATTGTTGTGTGGAACGTGCCCCATGAGTTGGTGTAATGGATTGGATTTGTCATCATCTACAGACAACAGACATTACATTAAACAAGCAAGATACTGTAAGGATTGTAAGACTTCAGTTCACTAAAGCACGCGCCTGCGCTGTACTGGGTTCCCTTTATGCCCTTGAGAAATAGATGACCCCCCCCCCGATTGTCATTTTATAATTCGTACTCTGGTTTAGTCACAGCGAAAACCTTTCATCGATTATTGTACATACAGTCAGGGGCGAGGCTAAGGCAACTTGCCTTAGGCCCTAGGGCTACAGCTCTTTTGTTGGCAATTTTCTTGGCTTCGGTTAGCAGTGGCCTCTACCTCCCATTGATACACTCATCCACTGTTTGCACCCGCTAAATCCATTGGCAGATAGGCCTGAATGCACCGAAATACACCAAGCATACGCCTATGACAAATGCTCAAAAACCAAAAGGACAACTGAGAATAAAGAAAGTGGTAACTGAATAGAATGTGTCACCAAGATATAACGCTGTAAACACATTTAACAGATCTGAATGGTTAGCCATAAACCTCTTGGAACAACACAGACATTAGGGTACACTCATTGATGTCAATATGACACCACACAACATGTGATTCAGCACCACCACCAATGTTAGCTTGGTTTGCAACATTTGCCACCGAGTTAGTGTGCATCACATTTTCAATGGAGATGCCCCAGAGGTTTACAAGCGTGAAGAAAATGTTCTCAGCACTGTATCAAGTTTCTATACAGTGCACACAGGCCTATCGCTTTATTTTCCTGCAATTGACAGCAACAATCCAGCGTGGTACATCTCGAACATGCCGGTATGAATTCAAGCAAAATAGAATGTGTCTGGTCTCTGTGACGACTGCTTCACGTGGCGCTGCGAGCCCCTCTCCGGCGCTCCACCTCGCCGGCATACAATCTGCCAGCTGGAGACGATGGCAGCAACGCACCACACACACACACACACACCTGCACCTCATCAGTTATTATGTGTCTATTTAAGTTCCCTGTTTAGCACCCACACCTCACAGGTTATTGTGTCCTGTTCAGCTTGTGACCATGTGGCGCTGCCTTTAAAAAGCACGATAAAGTATAGAAACGTTGTTTTCGTGTCATTGTCGTTTTCTTATTTTCCTTTTTGCCTCTCCTTTTATGTACATGCTACCCTCGCACCTCACAGTCTCAGACCCCATAGTTCTAACATCTCCTAAAATTGTGGTCTTGATTTAGGCACGAAGTAGAATTCAGGTAAGGCTTCTGTACAAAACATCTGCCCCTCTTATCTGGACAGCTGCAGAGTGTGCAAGCATTTGACCCAACACTGAATCACACCAAAGGTTATCAAGGTTGTCTTTAGAGGTTTAGGCTGAATCACTGTCATACCTCAGTTAGTGATTAAATTCCAAGTTTTAGGGATTTACAAAAGTAAATACAAACCAGAACTCAATTTTCAGGAACCTGTTTTGGCTCACAGTGCAACGTTTACAACCAGTTGTCAAAAACACGGACTGTATCTGTATATCAGTGGTTCCAACCAGTGGGAGTCGGCCTAACAGTACACATTTTTATTTTAGCCCAAGCAAAGCACATCTGATTCAACATGTCAACACAACTTTAATTGAGTATGCTAGTCCTGGGCTACAACAAAAACGTGCCATTGGGTGTACTCGAGGACGGAAGTTGGGAACCACTGCTTTTAATAGTCCTCTTTCCTACCACTTATCCCTGTCACCTGCGGTCTAAGTGGCTTGCTGTTCTCATCTTTTCTCATCCTGGCTCACCCGCCCGGTAGAGGAGCAGCATATCATTAGTTTGTTTTTAAGTTCATATGTATTGATGCAATCACTCATTATGGCATATACCTTTTAAGTTAATGTTTATGTCATATACAAATCATAGGTAGCCTACATGAAGTACAGAAGACCTGGGAATAAAAAAACCTAAGTAAAATATTTGGAATGAAAAAACACTAAAATGACAGATATGAACAAATAAATGTAATTGATCTTTTAGGCACATCGTATTGAAAACAACATCCAAACTATGTATTTCACACAAGATATTTTAGTATACTTCCTGGTTTTATTTTTGAATCACCATAGTTCTAGAATTACGGCATTACTATAATATTTAAAAATTCAATTCTTTGTAGTACAGTTAAACACAATTGTAATGCAAAGATTCTATGACAATGACAGCCTCAGAAACGGTTCAGTTTTCATTATGAATAAAATCCATCATTGATTTGTTTGCATAGATCAGTAAAGCATTACTCTAGGAAACTTACACTGGCCTCACAACTGAATATCACCACTTTCTGTCTCACAAGAAGAAAACTCTTGTAAAGCAAAGTTAACAAAAAATAGTTAATTGCATAAGTCCCAGACCTCATCTTTTAAGTGACCAAGACCCAAGGCTCCAGTAACTGAACACTGGCACGTTTCCTCCTATGAAGAACTGTAAACACGGTCCTCTCTAAAGCTGCCAGCACAGCTTAATCTATTTGTGTCTGATCTCGTGACAAACAGCTGTTGGTCGCTGCACTCAGATGGTAATGCAAGTTATAAAGTTGAAGAATTCATTGCAGCCTGCCGTTCAAACTATTGATATAATTTACCAAGTCAGAATAATGTATTTCTCATGAGTCATGCAAACAAGAATATTTTGCAAACTGCGCTGTTACTCGGAACACCTACCCCAGGTTTCCCGTAATGGCGATAGCTGCTGTAGTGAGTAGCCTACCATACCAAACATGTTTTTTATCGAAGTAAAGTTGGTTTGATATTCGATATTGGACATTCAACGGATAATCAAACCCAGACATCCGGTCATGTTTTCCCGGACGCAGCCACACTATAACCCGTAGGATTGAACGACGTCTACAGCAGTCTGCTTAGGGTTAGGGACCGTCAATAAATTACATGCCTCAAATTTATGTATTCAATAGCTTTTTAACCATGTGGCTTAGAAAACAATTGGGTGTCCTCTGAACAATTTGAAAGTGGTTTGAGGTTTCTAAGTCATTCACCAAAAAAAGCTATTGAATTTTTCAAATGTCTATTAAAAAAAACAACACTTTCTTTGGAAAATCCAAAGTTTGGGCAACTTCTGCAGAGTGCAAGTCGGGGGCGTTACTTAATATGGGGGTTCCTGAATATTAAGTTACGCCCACTGAATATTAAGTTACGCCCACTGATGTTCGCCATTGATCAGTTTAAATGGGGGTTCCTGAAAATTAAGTTACGCCCACTGATGTTCGCCATTTGTTCGACGCTAGGTGTCATGTATGGGTATGATGTCATTATGTTGAGTGTGCTAATGGAGGAAGAAGAGTTAACTAATGTTACAACTTTATCTCAGAGTCCATGTGATTTCATTCAATATCTTTTGTCAAGATATGATACTAGGTTAAAGCGGTTCAAGTATTAATTAACAAAAGTGTATTTGCTTTGACTACATTTTGAAAAAGCGCTCTAGTCTGATTATGCTTGTACCAATTATGTAAAATGAAATGGTATTTTCCACTGCCATTTAATTGTATTTTGTTTCAGGATTAAAATTGTTTGGTAACATACAACTGAAATATATTAATTTGAAGACAGAAGTGCCTCTAAAAATAGTTTTAAATGTTTTGGTTTCAGTCAAGAATGAGACACTGGTGGTTTAGAAAGCTGCTGAGTGCAGTTATAATACAGACACATGCACAGTCATACTCACTATGCCTGCCATGGTAAATTTTTCTTTGCGTAGCCATTGCTTGGTTATATGTGATACAGTAGAGGGCCATCATTAGGAGGTTGATGGTTGAGAATGCTGCTTATTGCAGTTACAATATAGTTGATTTGAGCTCTATATGTTACAAAGTGAAACAGGCCTCCCTTTTGCACACGTTTATACAGGATTACCATTTATGCATTTTCCATAGATTCAACATATTGCACAAATGTGAACATGCTGTGTAAGGTACATTGTGCGGTGGACCTGTGAGCAACAACTTCAGTGCCAGCTAAACTGTTCTGAAGGTCCTTTGCTGAGACCTGTGGGTTCTGCTGCGTAGATCTGACCAGTTTTCATAATCATTGTAATGGTTTCTCCTTCCTTTGACTTGCACTGTTCAATTTAAAAGCATTGTTCTAGAAAGTCGAAATTAGTAACTGGAAGTGTTTAATTTTCTATAGCCTGTTGCAGAAAGGTGGCAAGTTTCAGTTGGCATCATGTAAAGGTCAGGTCAACATCTGTTAAAGAAATATTCATTTTTCCGGGGGTGCCTGGAACAAGCACATTTTTAATTCTAGAGTAATGATGTGGTTATGGACTTAAAACATTGTTGGGAGGAATATAAGTGTTACATGTCTTGGAATTGATTATCTGAGGTTTAATTTAACCCTTATCCTAAAAGTTGATTCAATAGCATAAATTACAAGTAGAACAGGTCCAAAAGAGCACAACAGACATTATTGAAAGTCAGTTAATGTAGCCTAAAATCTTAAAGTCAATGGCATAACCTAAAAATACAAAATTAAATGATATGCCAGATATGCCAGAAAATTCAACATTTAATCACCCGATCAAATATTCAAAACATTACATTCCAACACTGACAAAACTAAACTGTTTCTTTATGTACTGTGTATTCAGCTTTGCCCAGATTCTGTAGGCTTTGGTTTCATCCTATCATTTTGTATGGCCAGGTGAACACTTCCAAAACACTGTCCAGTTTACTCTTGCTAAACAACTGATGTTTCTTGTCTCTTTATCTCATCAAACTATATTGTGTTTTCTGGATTTTTTCATTTTTGTTGTGTGGAAACCAGCATTAGCTGATGGTTTAAAGACAGCTAATAGGTATCCTCATCAAGAAAAATAATTAACAGAGAAGCTCAAAATTATCACTAAGTCCTATTTTGTCTATTTTATCCATGAATGTTTTAGTGTCTTCAAAATTATTAAACAAAAACATGAATGGGGAGAGAGCATCTTGTTCTTCCTCTAGAGTTCAGGCCTCTCTGAGCATCTGCACAGCACCCTGTACTTCCTCATCATTCAGGGGTGAGGACTTGTACCCGGTCTCAGAAGAGGCCCCTTGTTGGCATTTACCCAGGCAACAGCATCCCCCAGCTCAACAACGCATCTTGGCAATTGAAATGAAAGATCACAACCATCACATAGAAGTAGAGGTGTACAAAGTTAAAAGTAAAAGTTCTCAACTGGGTTCAGCTGTGTTCAACACTTAAGGGAAGTATCTAATTAAGATATAAGTAACCAGGTAAAGGGAGTTCAAAACTAATCAGTGATCAATAAAATAAAAAGGAAGAGTGTAAATGATCAATTAAGGTCAGTGGTTAGTTATGAACTCTATTTAGGTAATTTAGCTTATCCTTAGCAACTTCCCAAAACTGGTGAACACAGCCAAATACTTCAACTTTTTACTTTTTACACCACTGCATAGAAGATGGCCATGACAATTGATTATTTTGTTTACATTTCTAAATAATGACAACATAGTGTATATGAAGCTAAAAAATAAATGGGTCTTGCCTGCTTGCATATAGTGACAGGTGCATCATGCATCTTTAGCTATTTATAACGTACCCCAATTATCTAGAGCTGGCTAACAAGTAGCCTACCTCGTCGCGTAGCTAGCTATCTTTAAACGTAGCTATAAGGGTTGTCGTGTTTTCTGTGTTCTGTCACTGGCAAGCTATTCGAATCTCAGATTCAAAGAATTTAGCAGATAAGCAATCTTAGTGAACACGTTAACTATCCCTAAATATCTAGCTAGAGTTTGTCATATTGAAGCACTTACCAAAATCTTCGTCATGGACCCTAGTAATTCTTCCTTCATAAACGCATGCACTAAATCAAAAACACCACACCAATGGAAACCGTCAACGTGCATAACTTAATATTAAGGAACCCCCATATTAAGTTATGCCCCGGACTTGCGGCCTGCAGATATACCCTCCTCAACATGTGGGTGTCCTCTGAACAATTTGAAAGTGGTTTGAGGTTTCTAAGTCATTCAACAAAAAAGCTATTGAAATTTTCACATTTCAAATGTTTATAAAAATAATTCTAAATATTTTGGGGAAAATCCAAAGGCTGCGCAACATGTGGGTGTCCTCTCTGAACAATTTGAAAGTGGTTTGAGGTTTCTAAGTCATTCAACAAAAAAGCTACTGAAATTTTCACAATTCAAATGTTTATAAAAATAATTCAAAATATTTTGGGGAAAATCCAAAGGCTGTGCAACATGTGGGTGTCCTCTCTGAACAATTTGAAAGTGGTTTGGGGTTTCTAAGCCAAACGGTTAAAAAGCTGTTGAATACATAACTTTGAGGCATGTAATTTATTGACGGTCCCTAACCATCAGCAGACCGCTGTATATGTCGTTCGATATACTGGGTTGTTAGTGTCGCTGAGTCCGGGAAAACAAGACCTGAAATCGGGGTTTGAATATCTGTTGAATGTCCAATATCGAATATCAAACCAACTTTACCTCGGTCATATTTTTACAGTATAACGAATCGCAAAGCTAGCTAAATTATTCTCCAAGCTTGGGCAGTGAGTGGCAAAAACAAACCTAACCAAGCTATGTAAAATATTATAACACGACTGGAGACGAAAACATCCATAATTCCAGTACCACTGCCCACGCCTCCTGGTGCTGTAAATGTAATCGTTAACTTCAGTGTTTTAATACAGTGCGCCGACAAGAAGATGGGAGTGCATGAGACGGTCAAGGGAATTTTATTCTCCCTCTACATCTGTCATGTTTTTCGTGCGGGCGCGTGGGATCTCACCCTGCTTCATACCAACGATGTCCACGCAAGAGTCGAAGAGACAAGCGTGGACTCTGGCAAATGCACTAAGGGTGGTTGTTATGCTGGCGTGGCAAGAAGATTTACGAAAATACAGGAGATCCGAAGACGGGAGAAAAATGTGATGCTGTTGGACGCAGGCGATCAATATCAAGGAACTGTTTGGTTTAACGTCTATAAAGGAGCCGAGGCTGCACATTTTATGAATAAACTTGGATACGATGCAATGGTAAGCCTTTGTATGTTAATAAAATATTTTATAAAAGGATGACTTCACAAACACGCTCTGTTAATTGCATTTCTTGCAAGATGCTTCACTAGTATAATTTTAGAAGACGATAGTAATATGCTATTTTTCTCAAAGCAATAATACATTGTGCATTGGATACTAGTTAAGATATTTTTCATATTTTAAATCATACTTTGTTTAATCTTATAAAAAGTAAATATAGAAGTTTAAACTATAACTCTTTCAATTTTTCCATATTTAACTCAGAACCTAATATTTAAGTAGGTTCCTGATAAATTATTTACTGTGTGACAGTTTCTCAAACTGAGTTCTTGAACTCGGTGTACCAAAGCGCGTTGTCTGTCAAGAAGGGTTGCAAAAAGACTTGTTTTTTGGACTTCTGTTGTTCACAATTCATATGAGTAATTTTGGTAAAATTGAGTGAAATGCTTTTTTAAGTTTTTGTGCTCATGACAGTCGGTTGTTATGAAGATACAACGAATAAGGCCTTTCAAGAACTGCAGTCCGCCTTTAATATTATCCAATATCTTGGTCAGCTGAAATTACTTCTAAATGCTTGGGGGGGAAAGTCTGTTACTTTTACAAAGCCTAAAACCTGCAGAATATTCTAGCCATTGTGACTAGGCAGGGCAAAAAAATGGAGGACAATCCACTTAAAATGTCACATAGGGGGTCTTGTGAAAATGCTCAGGCTCAAGTGGAGTATTTTGTGTGGAAACTAGTCTTGTTTTTCTTCAGAAGCAAGCAAACTGGCTTGTTTTCCCTTTCTACCTGTAATTGATTATGTTGATGTCCTCCCTTCCTGCCATTACGGCTTCTTTATGTATTCTGGACACTCTGTACCATGGGGTGCTGAGATTTGTTACAAACAACGAAGTCTCCCCCATTACTGCACACTCTGTGAGAGTGGGCTGGCCTTCCCTAGCTGTTTGGAGATTAAGCAATTGGTACATTGTTTAGTACTTGAACAGCTCCCATTTTTCTTTTTACAAAAACCCAAAGCCACACAGATTTAAAAAAAAACAATAACTACAATAATAATAGAAAATTAGTAATATTAATTAAAAAATATATAAAAATAAACAAAAAAACAACATCACAAAGCCATTGGGAAACCAAAGAGGGGGAAACAGACTTCCAGGCAAGAAGAATCCTGCGTCGAGCCAGCAGGGAAGCGAATACAACAATGTCTGCTTGAATGGGGGTCAACGAGGACAGGTCTTCCAGAACACCAAAAACAGCTATCTGTTAATGTCCAGCACTTCAGACAAAATTTGGAAAATGGATTCCCCATAGCTCTTTAGGGCAGGGCACAGAGCGAACATATGACCCAGGTCACATGGGGAGACATGATATCTATCACATTCATCGTTCACATTCGGACAGATTTCAGCTAGCCTTGACTTGGGAAAAATGAGCTCTATGCACAACCTTAAATTGTATAAGGCCAAGACGAGCACAAGATATAGTGGAGCATTCCCTGTCAATCGCCTCTTCCCACCACTCCTGAGTGAATTCCATGCCCATCTGCCGCTCCCAGGCAGATATAGCTTTGTTAATGGAGTGCTTGTCCAGTTACAGAATAACCAAATAGATCTGAGAGGTTAATCCCTTCTGTCGTGGTAGTGTCGTGGTCAGGGAGGCTTCCAAGAGGCCTACAGCAACATTAAAGGAACTGTAGGAATTTCTGGCAAGTACTGGCTGTGTGCTACATGTGACAACAACCTCCCGTATTCTTCATATGAATGGGCTATGGGGTAGGGTGGCAAGACGGAAGCCTTTTCTTCTAAAGAAAAACATCCAAGCCTGGCTGAAGTTTGCAAAAACAAAAATCAAGTCCCCCAAAAGCACGTGGGAAAATGTGTTATGGTCTGATGAAACCAAGGTTGAACTTTTTGGCCATAATTCCAAAAGGTATGTTTGGCGCAAAAAACACTGCACATCACCCAAAGAACACCATACCCACAGTGAAGCATGGTGGTGGCAGCATCATGCTTTGGGGCTGTTTTTCTTCAGCTGGAACCGGGGCCTTAGTCAGGGTGGAGGGAATTATGAGCAGTTCCATATTCCAGGCAATTTTGGCACAAAACCTTCAGGCGTCCGTTAGAAATCTGAAGGTGAAGAGGAAGTTCACCTTTCAGCACGACAACGACCCAAAGCACACATCCACATCCACAAAAGCATGGCTTCACCAGAAGAAGATTAACGTTTTGAAATGGCCCAGCCAGAGCCCAGATCTGAATCCAATTGAACATCTGTGGGGTGATCTGAAGAGGGCTGTGCACAGGAGATGTCCTCGCAAACTGACCAATTTGGAGCACTTTTGCAAAGAAGGGTGGGCAAATATTGCCATGTCAAGATGTGCCATGCTAATAGACTCCTACCCAAAAAGACTGTGTGCTGTAATAAAATCAAAAGGTGCTTCAACAAAGTATTAGTTTAAGGGTGTGCACACTTGTGCAACCAGGTTATTGTGAGTTTTTTATTTTTTATTTTCCCCCCTCAAAGATTTCAGTTTGTTTTTCAATTGAATTGTTCACGTTATAGGTCACATTAAAGGTGGAAAAAGTTCTGACATGATTTATCTTTGTCTCTTTCTTTTAAATCACAAGAACCTGGCATTTTAACAGGGGTGTGTAGACTTTTTATATCCACTGTACTATCCCAGGGTCAGCCATAATATTGATAAATAATATTGGAAAAAGGAGTGTCTACCCTTAACCTCCTGAGACCCTGTGTCCGCATATGAGGACACTATGTTTTAGGCTTCCTGCACCATGAACTTCATTCTGCTTAACCTATTGTCCTTATTAGAGGACAGTTGTCTGTGCCATGCTTAGATATTATACTTATCAGGTCCTACTAATCCCAAATAGCTAAGGGAATTTAAAAATGCATACATTATCAAAGCTCAGGTCTTAGGAGGTTAATAAAGCCAGATTGTTTCTCTGGTATGATTCCAGGCAGGACCACCTCAAGACACTTCAGTATCACTTTAGCCACGTTCCAGTGATTTATTGTACATAGATAATAGCAATGGTGCTAACTTGGCATGACATTTCTGAAAGAACTCAACAGGAAACCCATCGGGCCCTGGAGCTTCACTAGTCTGCATGTACTTGATAGACTGCACAACCTCTTCAAGGCAAGGTCAGCCGCAGTGTCTGAGTCGACAGAAGGAGTCTCCAGATCACCCAGGAACAAGTCATATTGGCAACATCTAATGGGAACTCAGAAGGAGTACTCGCCCGGGGGTTTCAGAACCTCCAAGGGTCCATACATCCCTTCTTAGCCATAAAATCTGAAAAGGACTTCGACATAGCAGAGGCAGTCACAGTTCTGGGGTTGGAGCGGTCCAGAGCCAGATCAACAACACAATTCAGATCCCCACCAAATGTTAACAGATGGATGTTTAGAGAAGGCATTTACCTCAACAACCCACTGGCAAATTCAGCATCATCAAAGAACGAGCATATACATTTACCAAAACTACCGTTGTGTGCAAGATAGTGCCTGTTACGACTAAATACCTCCTGTTGCTGTCAGAAATTACATTAGTAGCTGAGAAAGGCATTCTATGGCCAACCAAAATTGCAACTCCTCTGGCCTTGGAGTTAAAGTGTGAATGGAAGACCTGACTAAACCTGGAGTTTTGCAGCCTTGAGTGATACTTAGTGCATAAATGAGTCTCTTGCAGAAATACCACATCCGCATTTAGCTTCTTCAAGTCCCTAGACCTCTTGACAGGAGTATTCATCCATTTGGTGTTCCAAGATAAAAACCTTATAGGAGAGCGCCCCCCTAGCGCAGTGAAACCAGTGGTAGATCCTCCAGCCATATAAAATAATGAATTTTGGGAGTTCACTTCGCTCGCTTCAACAGGGACATCAAAGATCCAGTCATTAAAGAATAAGGTGGTGCAGAAATGATGCTATTAATGACAGTATTCACCACTGACTTAGTTGACATTAATGACTGATCTGCACACAAAAAAGAAAACAGAGAAAGCGGCGAAAGAAGAAAAAGAAAAGCAAAAAATACAAAAAACAACAAGAACATAAACACATTTATACAGATATCCCTCCCTCCAACCATCCCTCCCACCCAAACCCATAGTCTCCTTCCCCAATGGAGACAGCAGGTCGGCATCGTACGCAGCTTCAGCAGCGCATGCCAGCAGAGAGTCTCCTCATCCCACCGTGTGGAAGCCCCATAGCATTCGCAACAGATAGCATTCAGGAACAGCAGAGTATGCAGCACAACAAACTGTGCACATAAAGAAAGGCCGATTGGGTGCGACACAGCCTTCGGACTTGTCACAAAGAAAGAACCGGGTGAAAATAATGTCACATTAGACCCCTGATAGAGGACAACGGTTAAACAAACAAAAAAAGCGAACAGAAGCCCAGCACTCTTGCTGTGCGGTACTATAGTGACCACCTAGGAAAAAAACAGTCCTGCCACATGGGTAGCTTTATAACAATATAGTAACAGGCAGAACAGCACATAGCAGCGTCAGTCAATTTAACACAATACAATAACGCTACTGACAGAAGGCTAAAAAAGGCAGTCTAATCGCACCTGAGAATACAACAATGGACTAGTCCATCCGGCAGACGAGAGGGTCACATGGCGCACACCCAAAGCAAATCAAAAGTGGCGGTCGAACCAGCGCTGGGCTTCCTCGTGGGAGTCGATCTGCAGCCTCTCCCCTTTGTGTCCAATACATAAAAGGCAGGAAAGCGGAGAGAGATTTTGACTTTCTTCTCCTATAGGCTGTGTTTCACGTCAAGGAATGCAGCTCCCCTCATAGCGACATCAGACATGAGGTCAGGGAAAATAAACACCCTGCGACCGCGGAAGTGTAGTAGGTCTCCGTTTTGCCTTCAGAGAATCTGGTCCTTGCCCTGGAAATTGTGGAATCTAACAAAAAACACCCTGGGCCTGGTGCTGTCGCCTCCACCCGCTGGGGGAGGGCCGATACTGTGAGCCCTGTCCGATTTCGTGCGAGCAGGAATGAGGGTGTAACCCAGGACTTCAGTGAAAAGAAATCAGCCATAAATCCCAATGGGTCCCCACAGCCAACTTCTCTGGAAATCCGATCACCCGAAGGTTGCAGCGGCGCAAGCGGGCCTCCAGGTCGTCAGTCTTGTCCACCAGTTTTTGGTTCTCGGATGTCATGCGGGAAACTGGTTTCTCAAGTGTGACAATGTGGTCGCTGTAATCACATAGGTCGTGTTCGAAGACTTCCATTCTGCGGCCCTGGTCGTCTGCAGCGGCTCGGATACCATCAAGAACAGAAGAGAAAGGGGCCAAAGCCGCCTCAATAGCAGGTGCCCTCTCAATTGCAGACCTCAGCTGAACAGCTATGAGAGACGTAGTTTCCGAAACAAGGGATTCTGGAGGTCTGAGAGAGTAAGCGCTCTCTCTGCGGCGTGTCAGTCAGAGTCAGCCATCGTGAGCGAAACACTGGTCACAGAAACGCTGGTCACAGAAACTCTGGTCAGTGCGCTTGGTTCTCAAACTATGCGCCATTGAAATTAAAAAGGTAGCCTAATGGACAATCAAAGTGCTTGGTACAGGGTGAAGATGAATGCAAAGCAAAAATCTAACAAATTAGCTAATGCACGGGGAGCCTCTCGGCGTGCGTCCACTCCCTCCACATGCTAAGCAGTTCCCATTTGACCTACATGTTCATTCATTGTCCAGCGGACTAATGATAAATATTGCCTTGTGTTCCACTAGCGTGCAACCCCTACCTGCAACGAGCTGCACATATATGCAGTGGATATAAAAAGGCTACACACCCCTGTTAAAATGCCAGGTTCTTGTGATGTAAAAGAATGAGACAAAGATAAATCATGTCAGAACTTTTTCCACCTTTAATGTGACCTATAACATGAACAATTCAATTGAAAAACAAACTGAAATCTTTGCGGGGGGAAAATAAAAAATAAAAAACTCACAATAACCTGGTTGCATAAGTGTGCACACCCTTAAACTAATACTTTGTGGAAGCACCTTTTGATTTTATTACAGCAACTCAGTCGTTTTGGATAGGAGTCTATTAGCATGGCACATCTTGACGTGGCAATATTTTCCCACTCTTCTTTGCAAAAGCGCTCCAAATCTGTCAGATTGCGAGGACATCTCCTGTGCACAGCCCTCTTCAGATCACCCCACAGATGTTCAATTGGATTCAGATCTGGGCTCTGGCTGGGCCATTCCAAAACGTTAATCTTCTTCTGGTGAAGCCATGAACTTCCTCTTCAGCTTTCTAACGGACGCCTGAAGGTTTTGTGCCAAAATTGCCTGGTATTTGGAACTGTTCATAATTCCCTCCACCCTGACTAAGGCCCCGGTTCCAGCTGAAGAAAAACAGCCCCAAAGCATGATGCTGCCACCACCATGCTTCACTGTGGGTATGGTGTTCTTTGGGTGATGTGCAGTGTTGTT
>JACXGI010014409.1:0-19099 GCA_016801175.1 Esox masquinongy | reverse complement strand
CCTCTACCACACTCACCCCCCCCCCACCACACTCACCAATCAGGGAGCTAGTTCTACCCAAAGAGAGCAGAGCTCATCTTTCCCTGTCCCACTCCTCCCCCCGTTTAAAACAATTGCTTAGACAACTGCCACATTGTCAACAACCTTGTCCTTTATTTCCACAGACCACAGAATGTACTCAGTGATGTGCTTCGGGTCCCTGCTATTGGGAAAATAGCAATGCAGACTGTTTTGAGAACAAGCTAGGACCCAGTACCTCTATTGATTAGAAATAGAAGGAATCGAGTGCATGCAACTTATAAAGTAAACCTGTCTAATCTGTTAACTGTAACACATCAACCTACTAGTCCAGGAACCCCTATTATATCTATTAAGCTGGCTTTACTTTATCAGATCTCTCACCAACAAATCATTATTGGTAAATGACATTATAATATCCTACAACCTAGATTTTATGTTTCTCACTGAAACGTGGCTAACAGAAGATTGTAGTGCTACTGTTATTAACGAGACAGCACCTGAAAAATGTGGTTATATGAATATGTGTTGAAATGGTAGGAAAGGAGGAGTGGCTGCCCTATTCAAAGATACATTCCAGCGCAAAGAAAATACACTTGGTAATTTTATTTCTTTTTAATACCTTTGTTTTACAGTGAAGGGTACCCCCCAAATTTTTTTAAGCATTTACAGACCTCCACGATATTCTGCAAATTTTATTGATGATTTTGCTGAACTACTTTCTGTTATTTCAGTTGATTATAACTTGTTTATCATTACAGGGGATTTTAACATCCACATAGATAATAATACGGACAATAATGCCGAAGAACAATTTGCACTTGACACTTTTGATCTCACTCAACATGCGAAAGATCGTACACACACTCGAGGCCACACTCTAGATCTCTAAAGGTCTCGATATTTCCTCTGTCATGGTTAAAGACTTGGCCCTGTCTGATAATTTTTGTCTTTTTGGAATCACTGATCACCCCGGATGTTCCAGTGAACACTGTTTCTGTAAAGAAAAGGTACATTAATAAGAATACCAATGCTCAGTTTATGGAAGCCATGGCATCTCTCCAACAATAAGTGCTGAATCAGTTGATGTACTCCTGGATAATTTTAATGCCAAAATATTGAATGTCATGGATTGTGTTGGTAAAGGTAAAGGAAACTATGAGCAAACAGAAAACACTGTGTAAGCGCCATGAAAAGAGAATGTAGGAAAGCGGAACGTAAGTGGAGGAAAACTAAACTTCAAATCCACTATGACATCTATAAACAAAGCCTTGGTAGCTTCAACAATGAGTTACGCAGGGCTAGACAGCAACATTTATCGGGAATGATCAACAACAATATCAACAATACCCGCACTCTATTTGCCATGGTCGACAACCCCCTGAAGTTGATAGCATCAGAACTCATGTCCACTGTGAAATGTAATGAATTTGTGTTTTTTTAGTGAAAAAATTCAAAGTTATTAGATGGACCATCAGAACTACATAATCTAACAAGGACTTTGTACCGTCACTACGACCACCAAGACATAACTTGGTTATTATGTCGCAATTTAATACAATTGATCCCTAGAAGAAACAGTTCTTAAAGCTTCCGCATGTTGTCTCAACACACTGCCATCAGACTTTTTAAATTTTTTTTTAACTCTATATCAGTGGACCTACAGCAAATAGTTAATAGCTCTCTGCAATCAGGCATTTTCCCAACGTCTCTAAAAACAGCTGCCATTAAGCCCCTATTAAAAAAAAAACATTGGATGCATCTATATTGAACAACTGTATCAAATCTCCCTTTTATAGCCAAGATCATTGAGAAGGTTGTCTTCAATCAACTCAGCAATTTTGTGAACTCAAGCGGCCTCTTAGACACATTTCAGTCAGGCTTCTGACCTCACCACAGTACTGAAACGGCCTTTATAAAAGTTTTAAATTATATACGACTGAATATTGATTCCGATAAAATAACAGTTCTGGTTCTATTAGATCTCAGTGCAGCATTTGACACTGTAGATCATAGAACACTTATAGATAGGCTGGACAGTCCTTAATCGGTTCAGATCTAATCTAGATGGCCGGAGTTACTTTGTCACCATTGGTAATCATGAATCTGATAGGGTGGTTGTGACAGAGTTCATATTAATTTTTTAACAACAAAATACTAATGTTTCAACTTAGGAAGAGTTCAGAAATCAATATTTGGTGGAATAACCCAGCTTTCATGCGTCTTGGCATGCTCTCCACCAGTCTGTCACGTTGCTGTTAGGTGACTTTATGCCACTCATGGCATAAAAATTCAAGTAGCTTGGCTTTGTTTGATGGCTTGTGACCATCCATCTTCCTCTTGATCAAATTCCAGAGGTTTTCAATGGGGTTCAGGTCTGGACATTGGGCTGGCCATGACAGGGTCTTGAACTGGTGGTCCTCCTTGATTGACCTGGCTGTGTGGCATGGAGCATAGCCCTGCTGGAAAAACCAATTCTCAGAGTTGGGGAACATTGTCAGAACAGAAGGAAGCAGGTGTTCTTCCAGGATAACCTTGTACTTGGCTTGATTCATGCGTCCTTCACAAAGACAAATCTGCCCGATTCCAGCCTTGCTGAAGCATTCCCAGATCGTCACCGATCCGCCACCATATTTCACAGTGGGTGCGAGACACTGTGGCTTGTAGGCCTCTCCAGGTCTCCGTCTTGGGCAAAGCTGAAAGTTTGACTCGTCAGAGAAGATGACCTTACTCCATTCCTCTACGGTCCAATCCTTATGGTCTTTTGCAAACTTCAGCCTGGCTCTTGTTTTTGCTTCTCATTGATGAAGGGCTTTTTTCTAGCTTTGCACGACTTCAGCCCTGCCCCTAGGAGCCTGCTTCAAACCATGCTCGCTGTGCACTTCACCCCAGGTGCTGTTTGCCATTCTTTTTGTAGGTCACTTGATGTCATCCTACGGTTATTAAGTGACATTCGAATGAGTTGACGGTCATCTCGGTCAGTGGACAATCATTTTCGCCCTCGGCCAGTCTGTGGCTTTGTTGTCCCCAATGTCTGTTGCTTGACCTTGTTCTTATGAACCGCCGTCTTTGAAATTTTCAGGATGGAAGCAACCTGACGCTCACTGTATCCCTCTGCCAGTAAAGCCAGAATTGAACTCTTCTTTTCCTCACCCAAAGCTTTTCTTTTCAACTCTTTTGTCATGCTGAATAGTTATTTTTTTATTCAAATTACTTTTGAGATACTACCTTTGAGGTACTAATTATCTTTGAGGTACTACTTCTGCACTGCTTTTGCCATCCAGCTGGTCCTATTGCAAGAGGATAGTGATGACCACAGCAGTGGCTTTTATACTTTCCCTCGTTAAATTAGATTTGGTTCAGGTAATCACCTAATCTGTACCTCATTAAGTAAAATGAGGTGTGCCTGTGTTGGAATTTAACAGACACTGGAATGGAATGGCTGCCATACATGTAGAGATGCTGATTTAAAAAAAATTGGGAGTGGTCTTTTAATTTTTTCCAGAGCTGAATATATGGCTGTCGAACCGTATGACAACAGCTCAATAGACTCACTGTGTCACTGAATATAGTACATAAATATTTGGTTGAACCAAAATTGTCTACAATTAAACCAAGTTAAAACAGAGATTGTGTTTGGCAACAAAAATAAAAGAACTAGTATTAGTAAAAAACGGGATTCTCCGGCCCTAAAAAAAAGGGATCAAGTGCGTAATCTTGGTATTCTGATAGACTCAGACCTCACATTTAACAGTCATATCAAAGCGGTCACCAAAACAGCATTCTACCATCTTAAAAATATAGCAAGAATTAAGGGACAGGTGTCCCAAAAAGACCAAGAGAAGCTCATCCATGCTTTTATCTCTAGTAGGGTTGACTACTGTAATGGCCTCTTAACTGGACTCCCCAAAAAGACTTTAAAACAGCTGCAGCTCATTCAGAATGTTAACCAGGACCAAGAGAACAGAGCACATCACTCCGGTTTTTAAATCTTTGCACTGGCTTCCAGTCAGTTACAGAATAGATTTTAAAGTGGTGCTTTTAGTTTATATAAATCACTGAATGGTTTAGGCCCGAATACATTTCTGATATGTTTGAAGAATATAAACCGAGCAGGGTTTATCCATGAGCACAGGTCAGCTAGTAGAGCCCAAAGTCCAAACTAAACATGGTCAAACGTGCCCCAAATGTATACATTTTTAAATCCAGGTTAAAAACACTTTTCTTCACTCTTCTTACACGCCTATGACTGAGCACTTAAACTTAACCGCACTGTATAGCCTTACAGTTTTTATAGCTTCCTATGTTTTTATCCCGTTTTTATTCTATTTCTATTATTCTATGTTTTATTATTATGACGTTGTTTTGATGTTTTCATTTCAGTATTTGTTTTTATGCTATTGCATTTTTATATTTTTTCTTTTTCTTTGAAAAGCACATTGAATTGCTTCTATGTATGAATTGTGCTATATAAATAAACTTGCTTTCTTTCTTGCTTGCTTAGCCCAAACTCTGTTGTTCACAATTTCTGACATTTAATCCTATTAAAAATTCTCTGAGTTAGGTCAGTTAGATACACCACCAGTGTAGGCATTTCGTGACGGCCATGGCTGTTGTAGCCTTTCGCTCTGGCTGTGAAGCCCCGAACATCATTGTATGTCCTTCGGCCACCATGGCCTTTGTGCCCCTGCTACTGTCAAAATCTTGCGGTCAGCATTCGTTTTTTTTGTTTGTAAGTTTGTTTGTAGTTCAAAACTGACAACAACCACAAGAACGGAGTACATGCAGGTAAGCAAGCTAGTTAGTTATTGATAGATATCGGACTTATTTAGTGCATACCTGAATCAAACCAATCCGTTTTGGAAGGTGCGTTCATGAGCAACTGGGGAGTGGGAAAGTTCCGACCTCCTAGTGGGAGAATACACCTGAACGCTTTTTGAGAGCTCCAAGAACTAACCTTACGTTTGGCATCACTAGACATGGCAGCGTTTGTGGTGAAATATTAAAAAATGCAAATTACTTGCTCCGTGCACAAATAAGTCACTACATTTGTTTATTTAGGTCGTACTCATTAGCGCAGGTTATTGTGCTGTTAAAGCATACATGGCGGTTTACTTTTGTGTAACTGAGGTAATGTTAGCCTTCTGGCTAGCTAGCCTTAATGTTACTTAACTGTCAATACCATTGCCTCTGTCATCCTCATCTGAATGCATGCAATGAAACAAATTCCAGACTCTATAAAAAATGTATAGGAGTAGATGTAACTTCAGTCAAAGTGTGGCCAAAGGGAGCAGACTCACTACTACAACACCATTTTCAACACAGACACTGGAGATTGTTTGCCACTCAAACCACCCTTGACTCCCATACAGACATGAAGACATGAAACATATGCTTCCTATGGTCTGGATTACATCAACACCTGCATCAACGACGTCACCACCCATAAACTAATAAGGACCTTCCCTAACCAGATGCCTTGTGAGGTCTGAAAACTGCTAAAGGCACGTGACGCAGCGTTTAGATCTGGCGATGTGGGGGCCTACAGCTCATCCAGGGCCAACCTGAAAAGGGGCATCAAGATGGCTAAAAATGACCACAAACTGCGGATCGAGGAGCACTTCAACAACAACTCTGATTCTCGACGGGTGTGGCAGGGCATCCAAGCCATCACAGACTACCAGCCAAATAACCCCACCCCCACAGCCAGCGACATCTCCATCACCGACGAGTTAAACAGGTCCTACGCTCGCTTCGACAGGGACAATAACAGGACAATAGGGAGCTGGCTGAGGTCTTCACTGACATTTTCAACCTGTAACTAGCCCAGGCGGTGCTCCCCACATGCTTCAAGACGGCAGCCATTGTGCCAGTGCTGAAGCAGTCATCTGCATCTAGCCTGCATTACTTTCGACCTGTCGCACTCACCCCCACGATCATGAAGTGCTTCGAAAGACTAGTTCTGGCCCACCTCAAGTCCTGCCTCCCCCCAACACTGGATCCTCGACCAGTTTGCCTACCAATCAAGGAGGTCTACAGAGGACGCCATCTCCACAGCTTTACACTCTGCCCTGACCCACGTGGACAAAACCAACACCTATGTGAGAATGCTGTTCATAGACTTTAGCTCAGCATTCAACATTGTCATTCCCTCTAGGCTGGACAACAAACTCCATGACCTGGGGATCAGCCCTTCTCTGTGTAACTGGACTTTGGACTTCCTAACCAACAGACCCCAGTCTGTCAGGTTAAACAACTTCACCTACTCCACCCTGATACTGAACACTGGTGTTCCACAAGGCTGCGTGCTGAGCCCCCTCCTTTACTCCCTTTTCACCCACTGCATGCGTTCCTGTACACAGCTTCATAGTCACATCATAGTCACGTTCACAGACGACACCGAGGTGGTAGGCCTGATCAGTGACAATGACGAGTCAGCCTACAGGGAGTCAAGGTGTCATCTGTGAAGTGCCTGGCAGCATGGTGCGCTGATAACAACCTGGCCCTTAATGCAAAGAAAACCAAGGAGCTCATTGTGGATTACAGGAAATATAAAAGCTGCAGTCACGCCCCAGTTCTCATCGATGGCACTGAGGTGGAGCGTGTGTCCAGCTTCAAATTACTGGATGTCCACATCTCAGAGGACCTCTCCTGATCCATCAACACCTCAGCCCTGGTCTGTACTTCTTAAGGAGGCTGACGAAGGCCCGCTGCACAACCGAGAGCATTCTGACTAACTGCGCCACAGTGTGGTTTGGTGGTTGCTCTGTAGCCGACTGGAAGGCCCTGCAACAGGTAGTGAAAACCGCCCAGCACATCACGGGTACCCAGCTCCCAGCCACTGAAGACCTCCAGCGCAAGCGGTCTGCGCAGGGCGCGCGGCATCACCAGGGACTCTTCCACATGCCACAAATTGTTTGCCCTCCTCCCATCAGGCAGGCGGTACAGGTCTTTCCATTCTCGCACCAGAAAGCTCAGGAACAGTTTCTTTCCATCTGCTGTAACCCTGCTGAACTCTAATTTTCCATCACTAACTATGCCGACATTTGCAATACTGGACTCTGTCACTGCCTTCAAATTTGATAACATTTTTCAGTTCATGTGTCATTGCTGCTATTTCGGTATTTCATTTGCACATGCTAACTTGCACCTTAAACTTGCCCTCACTGCACATCGCACATTTAGAACTGCCACTGTACTTGCATTTTCAATTGTTACATACACATGTATACCTCGGGAACCTCATAGCTGCTATCCCTGCATTTCAGTTGCGCATTTCAGTTGCTACCCTACTGCTTCAATTTTCTTCGATTGCAAATTCAGAATGCCATTGAGAATTGACACAACTATTAATCTCACTTGTACATACATTATATTTAATACCTGTACATTTTCTGTAAATTTGTAAATTTTCCACTGCACATGTAGAATTGCCATATGTATGTATATGTAATGCATTTGCATTAATTGCACACCTATACATTCCACTTGTATATACATATACTTAATACTTGTACATTTTCTGCACTCTTTTATTTGCACTTCTGGTTAGACACAAACTGCATTTCATTGTACTGTACTTGTACTGTTCAATGACAATAAAGTTGAATGTAAGCTAATCTAATTAGTATTTGGTATTGTTGCCTTTAAATTGCTTGACTTCAGTCAAATGTTTTGATTAGCCTTCCACAAGCTTCCCACAATAAGTTGGGTGAATGTAGGATATGCCCACGCCATGTGTCCTAGATTCATGAAACTTGTTCCATAAGTCCATCACCTCACAAGGAACATTTTTACCAATGGGACTCAAAGTCCGCCATAATAGATTGTAATAATAATAGACATGTTCAGAACCTGGACAGGACATAACGTGTGCAAGCATTTTCCGCTTGACCACAAGGTGGCGATGTTGAACCAGACAATTTTGGATGCTCACGCCACTCACTCCGCTTGACATAGAGAGAAAAAAAATGGTAGAAAGTCCATTTCCTCACACGGAACATATTTGCCATTGGAAGTAATTAGGTGCGTCTTGATGGATTCTCTGCCATTTTGAATATGGGAAAAACACTTCAATAGCTACTCCTATAGCACCAAATGTCCGATCTTCACATACTACGATTTTCAGCATTTATAGACCAAGGTCTGTAAAAGATGCATATGCCAAACTACTTTGTCAAAAAATGTGGCCGCTATTGACCAATGAACCATGAAGTGGGCGTGGTTTTGTAAATAAGCATATTATGGAGAAACCGTTAATCGTATTATAATGCAACTTGCTACGCATGTTCAGAACTTTGACAGGAGATACTGTGTGCAAGCATTTTCGATTGACCAATGTTGTGCAAGACATTTTTTTTTTTTTATTGAAGCTTTATTTTAACAGGGAAAACAGAATGAGACCTGGATCTCTTTTTAGGCTGTACCCTGTGTAGACAAGATTACATGCACAGTAATTACATACACAAAAGTGCCTTTGGAACTTGTTAGTTCCGCCTTGATGGATTTTCAGACATTTTGAATACGTGAAAAACGCTTCAAAAGCTACTCCTATAGAACAAAATGTCCAGTCTTGACAAGACATTTTTTATCTAGGGACCAAGGTTATTTATCACAGCATACCCCAGAACACTACAAATAAAAACATGGGTGCTATTTACCAGTCAGTCTTCAACTGTGTGTGGTTTTACACATATGCATATAAATACACAGTTGATCATATGATAAAGCCTTTGATGTACAAGTGCAAAACACTGTGACGATGTAACAAATGCAAGTAAATTCAGTTTGACCACAAGATGGCGCCATAACGGCTAGATGGCATTATTTCTTTCTCTATCAGTCAGTGGGATTTATATTTGGCACACAATCAGGGTTATAAAATTATCTAATTATAAAACTAATGTATGAACTATATCTCAATTTGGCCACATGGGGGCACAATTGGAGAAGAAATTTTCTTGCTTCAGTTGGAGAATCTATGAATAAATGGTGCTTATTGTTCTCAGCTCAATAGTGGTGCAATAAGCCCAATAGTAGCTGAATGCAGAAAGACGCTCAATGTTTCAAGTTTCAAGGTTTATTTGTCAAATGCACCGAACAACACAGCGTCATCCTGTACAATGAAATTCTTATGACATGTCACCTGACAAACTACGTAGTTAGTGTTAAGAAGAAGAGTATATAAGCAAAAATATATCTAGACAAAAATAATAATAAAATAAAGCAACAATATGCATAAAACTGTACACTAGCAGCAATTTAAAAAAGAGTACTGTAAACTAGCAGCAGTCTGGGTAGTATTTTGATAGGACAGCAATCTGGGTAGTATTACTGAACATTTAGATATGGCAAATATGGCAGTAATATACATAACAGTGTGACCTAGCAGTAATTGATAGAGTTATTGAAATATTAGATACATATGAGTGCAATAAGATTATAAATGGCGGCATAGCACACTACAACTATGTAGTGAGAATTAACAGTGCTGCTTGCAGCTTTAATTATATATGTTATTGTAAATAATGAATACATTTTTGTTGATACTTTCACTTTCTTCTTATTAACATTTTCATTGACACATATATGGTACATATTGTTTCATATGCTGCACTGTTAATGGAGTGCTTGCAAATACAGTCTATGTTTCACTGTACCATTTACACCTGTATATATACATACATTTTATTTGATTAGTTAGTTGACTAGAGACAAAGTGAGAAACAGCATGACCTACATCATATAACCCTCTTGCTCTGTCTTTTCCCCTTTGGAAATAGGCACAAGGGCACACTTGAGCTCCATATAGATAGACCAACGGGCTGCTGCTGACATGTGGGTGAGGGGTGGTGAACTTGACAGTTTATGCAGCCTTGCAGCCAAAATGTGTTCACAACAACAAGAACTGTAGCTTATAAAACCCCAAAAGCATCCAAAAGAGCACATGGGTATCTGCACGTGCTTTGTTGGGTCCCAAGAGAAACATTAAAAAATACTGATCTAGAGGACACACTGGCATGCATATGGCAGGGCCTTATTCTAGCACCTTAATAGGCCAGAAGGAGTTTCCATTTCCTGGGCAATCCAGTAAAGCTCTGGACCCTGGCTTGCCTAGAGCCCTCTAAAGCCTCTGCAACAGATCTGTCCAAGATATCTACCCTGGACAGATGAAAGTGAGTTACCGGTAACTAGGCAATAAAAAGGCAGGAAGGAAAAATGTCCTGGTTCCAACGACAAAACAAGAATCTAATTCCTCCCATCCTTATCCTTTTCCTGACACACCTCCCACTACAACCCATTTCTTTTGAACAAATAGCTTTTGTGATGGGTGGAGCCCCTGGTGGCAGATGGCAGTTTAACGGTGCATAGATGAGACTGGAAGTTAGGCTGGCAACAGATCATTAGAGGAAGGATGTTCGCCCCCAGGGGGATGTCCAATAAATGAGGACTGCTAAGCGGTCACTAACATATTGAGGTCACAGTCGTGATGACTAGTTCACACACGTCACCCTTGTCCTTTACATGCTTCTCTAGGGGGTTGGCTTGTGATACAGTCATAAAACAAGAATGGAGAGTCAGGGAGAAGGGAAAGAATGGGAAAGGAGAAGATGAAGCTCCTGAACAGCTGTTCTGCTCATTGGAAAAATCTAAGAGGGAAAGACATTTCTGTCTCTGTCACTATTCCTCTTTCATCGGTGTCGGTTTTACCAATGAATGCTACTTCACCAGGTTGAATTTTGCGCTGATTGTGTGGTCCATAATTACACTGTGGTCCATACAACACTAATGGGTGACACCAGCTAGAGGGTCCCTTTGCAAAAATATTATTTTTGTGTCCCTTTGACATTTCAAGTAGAAACTGTATAGCAATATTGCCCTTTAACTGTCCTTTAATAGAGACCACATGGAGAGTTTTTACAATCAGGAAAACCCAATCAGTAAGGATTACCAAGCTGCTAAAATACTTTTCAGAAGAGTAATAATCTATATATTTTAAGGTGAAATCACCAATGTAACATTAAACCAAATATATAGCTGATTAAGTGATTTGCTCAAATTACCACTGATTTTAAGCTAGCAGTGAGTTAAGTTACCTGAGGTGGTAATGGCTGTTCAAAGACAATTTAACCATGAATTACAGGCTCTCCTGGCCCATAGACTATTTTTGGGATGAGGAAACATATAACATCAAGTTTTAAAATGAGCTGAATTTGGTTCAATGTGCTCTATATAGCGCAATGTTAAATTGAGGTGAAATCAAATGTATGTTTTACTCCACCATTTCAGTGCCTTTTCAGTTAAGTTACACAAAAACTCAAAAGGCACAGAATTGGTGAAATGACCCTAGAGCTGGCATGTACTGTTTAGATTATAAGGCGGAACATGAAACTGAATGGGACCCTATTCCTTACACGGGGCACAGCTATCAAAAGAAGACCAGCGCCCATAAAAAATCTAAAAACTAAATTTGGGAAACAGTTGGTCTCAGGATCAATCACAATCACTCAATACACAAGGGTGCAAGAGCCTGACGTCAATGTGCGTGAAACCCTCTCGTTTCACTGTCAGCACCTCAAATATGAGAGGGAGCTAAAATCAATCAATCAATCAAATTTATTCATGAAGCCCTATTTACATCAGCAGTTGTCACAAAGTGCTTCTACTAAACACCCAGCCTGAAACCCCAAGGAGCAAGCAATAACAGTGTTGATGCACAGTGGCTGGGAAAAACTCCCTAAAAGGGGCTTAGGAAGAAACCTCGAGAGGAACCAGACTCAGAGGGGTGACCAGTCCTCTTTAAGAGTACAAATTGAACATTTTAGGAGTACAAATTGTAGTAATTAATAAATGCATATGGGCTGTGTCCAGAGTCTATAAAACATAATGTAGATCAGAAGTATGACCAGATGGACAAGGACCATGGACAACCCGGGGTGGAGGAATAGTCAGCAGAGTGGCAGCTGGAATTGTCATGTATCTTCTTGATCTGCAACACAACCAGGAGGACTTTGGACAGGGACAGCTACAATACTTTTGAGCTTGGTACTTGTGTGTCCAAGGTGTGGTCCAAGACCTCATGTCCTCCTAAGTTTAAACGGAGCAGGAGACAAGGAAAAAGTAGAGAGTGCTTAGGTTAACAAGGATGGAGAAGGAGAACTGACCCTACCCGCCTGGCACAATAATATAGCAGCATAAAACCTTGGAGCTGAGACAGGGGGCCCAGTGACAAGGGTGGACCTTAAGGGTAACCCCGGACAGGGCCCAACAGGCGGGAAGTCAATTCACCCACATTGCCAAGCATCAACCAAAGGGACACCAACCCACGCAGCCACCCTGAAAGAGTATCACCCACATTGGTCACTCCCATTGCTTGAGGGCTGCAACGAAGAAACAACAGCAAGCCAGTGAGTGGCATTTGAGAGAGGATTCCCAGCAGAACATTGCCCAAAGCATCACACTCCCTCTGCCGGCTTGCTTCCTTCCCATACTGCATCTTGGTGCCATGTGTTCTCCAGGTAAGCGACGCACATGCACCCGGCCATCCTCACCCAGTTCACCGCTTTTCCTTCCTTGGACCACTTTTGATAGGTACTGACCATCCCTAGAGGTGAACACCTCACAAGGGCTGCAGTTTGGGAGATGCTCTGGCCTAGTCGTCTAGCCATCACAATTTGGCCCTTGTCAAATTTGTTCAGATCCTTACGGTTGGCCATTTTTCCTGCTTCTAACACATCAACTTTGAGGACAGAATGTTCTCTTGCTGTCTAATATATCCCTCCCACTGACAGGTGCCATGATAACGAGATAATGAGTGTTATTCACTTCATGTGTCAGTGGTCATAATGTTATGACTGATCGGTGTATTCCCTTGTTCAAATGCCTTGGAATATGACTGGATGATAAACTCTCCTTTAACACCCATATTACTGAGTTGTTAAAAATGATTAGAATTGTTTTTTTTCTATAAAAACAAAGTATGTCTGCCATCTCGACATAGAAACAACATTTTTCAGGCCACTTTTATGTCAGTGCTGGATTATGGAGACATACTATATATGCACACTCTTAGCCACTGTCTTTAAGTCTGGATTCAGTCTACCATGCAGTGCTGCCTTTTTATAACTTAACATAACAAGCACACAGAACTGTAATTTATACACTACTGTTGGTTGGGTTTTGTTGTCCTCCAGATGGGCCAGGCATTAGTCAGTGAACCCATCCTGCAGAAACTTCCTATCCGTCTGACATTGAAACCTCTGAGTTAGGTAAAACTTATTTTACCTACCATGCCTCATGTTTTGTAATTCTATTCAGGATGACCTGAAGTTGAAGACCACTGTGACCATTTCACATTTTTTCAGTGAAATGGATACAGAATATTTTACAGTGAATTGTGTTTGCTATTCTTAATGTGTATTGTTATTTTCTCTGTGTTTTATTGCTGCGGTTGTAATACAAGGCACCATTGAATATGAAGCCTCAGTCTCAATGGGTTTCCCTTTGTAAAAAAATGTATTCAAATTTGTTAGAAAGCATTTGATTGAGACTCTTCAGTGACAACTATTAATTTGTTTGAAATTATTTTTTGAAACCAGGACTAGAAAAAGCCAACAGAAAGCAGTTGAAGAGGTACACTACCGTTCAAAAGCTTGGGTTCATTTAGAAATCTCCTTGTTTTTGAAAGAAAAGCAATTTTTTTGTACATTAAAATTACATCAAATTGATCGGAAATACACTGTAGACATTGGTAATGTTGTAGCTGGAAATGGCTGATTTTCAATGGAATATCTACATAGGCATACAGAGGCCCATTATCAGCAACCATCACTCCTGTGTTCCAGACATGTTGTGTTTGCTAATCCAAGTTAATCATTTTAAAAGGCTACTTGGTAATTATAAAAGCCTTTTGCGATTATGTTAGTACTGCTGAAAACCGCTGTGTTGATTAAAGAAGCAATAAAACATCAGCGTTTGTGGGTTTAGCATCAGCGTTTGTGGGTTTGATTGCAGGCTCAAAATGACCAGAAACAAAGAACATCCTTCTGAAAATCATCAGTCTATTTTTGTTCTGAAAAATGAAGGCTGTTCCATGAGAGAAACTGCCAAGAAACTGAAGATCCCGTACAACTATGTGTAGTAATCCCTTCACAGAACTGCGCAAACTGGCTCTAACCAAAATTGAAAGGAGCCGGAGGCCCTGGTGCACAACTTGGCAGGAGACAAATACATTAGTGTCTATTCTGAGAAACAGATGCCTCACAGGTCCTCAACTGGCAGCTTCATTAAATAGTACCCACAAAACACCAGTCTCAACATCAACAGTTAGGCAGAGTTCTTCCTCTGTCCAGTGTATGTGTTCTTTTGGCCATCTTATCTGTTTCTTTTTATTGGCCAGTCTGAGATACGGCTTATTCTTTGCAACTCTGCCTAGAAGGCCAGCATCCCAGAGTTACCCCTTCATGGTTGACGTTGAGACTGATGTTTTCTGGGTACTGTTAAATTAAGCTACCTTCATTTAAGCTTAGCTTAGGGCAGTTTTAGTTGTTCATGGTACCCTTTTAGTATACGAACCTGCAACTCTGTTCTTATAATCACAGGTCAAATGCAAGGACAAATCTTTTTGTGCTATTATAGGCTCAATTCAAATGTTTATCTCTGTAGAGCCTAATCAAGGTATACTTTCATAGGTATATTGTTTCCTTATTGGACAGATAAGGCTCAAATGGAAACAATGTTGACTATCTCGCAGAATTGCTGCAGTTCCAGTCTCTTGCCTGTATCAAGGCCTAAAGTTCATCAGGTAAACAGGTTGTTGTTGTGTAAAAAATAGACTGAACTACTACACAACATTGTTGCTGATGGCAACTATTTTGAACTAGTGATTACATTATATAACAACAAATCTATCATACCGTTAATGTCTATATAGTCCATCCCAAAAGTTTTGTTTAAAGTCTGTTATTTGAAAAGGTTCCATAAACAGTTTACTTGCAGTACATCAAGGTTTTTATGTAAGAAGGTGTTTTTGAGTAATCTTTGCTTGTTTGCTTGTCAGGAGACAAGGGATCGAACCAAGCTGATAACATATGAAAGGGCTATTGTGCAGGAGTCCTCCCGGAAACTTTGAAATTCAGATTGCTACTTGTGGATTATACCATCACTTGCTTCAGAATAACTGACATCCACAATGACAGCATCGATTAGCTGGAGAGCAGCGTTGCCCAACAGAAGCAGAACCCTTTGGAAGCACACAATGGTGCAGCTGTTACTTGCCTACAGGACGCCATGATGGTTCTTTGATGCCCACACAGTTGCGTAGTTTCCTTGAAGCCTGTGGTATTGAAGGTGATGTCATTTCCCACGGTCCCATGGTAGTATGAGTAAGAACATTTTCACTAATAGTTTTCTTTCAACGCAGAGATATAAGGAAGGAAATCTGGCATTTATTGTTGGTTTGAATTAGCCTTTTCAGGAGCTTGACATTGTCATAATCAAATGAATGAAGATGGTAATTAATTGCCTCAGTGACGGAGCATGATGACGGTATCTGAGTCCCTCTTTTAGGACATTACCACATACAAACAGACACACCCTGGACATCCTTGAGGATTTTTTTTGTTTTCCCGCTTTTGTTTTGTCACCGGAAAAACATTGTTTTGCAACACCCATAGGGTATAGAAATGGCCTTGAAATGTTTTTCAGATGTTGTCAGTTTGCCAGGGTCTATATTTTATTCCCAGAATGACCATGACTGGGAAAGGGTGTGAGGGTGAGAAGGAAGTACCAGCAAGTGTAACCTTTGAGAATGGGGAGAAGACTACACTGCTCCTTACAATGACACATTTTAAATATAGGTTGAGGTTGCCTTTAGATGACTTTGTGTCAGTTAACCATTTTCCCTACTAACCCTAACCCTAGTCAAGGTTTGAATTGGAGAAGGGATGCTGAATTTGTATTCAGGAGAGCTTTGACCCGGAGCTCGAAACTATGGCTTAGAAATGCTACTTGAAATGAAGTTGTAGTTAGTCCAAGTTTGAAAATATTATCAATTAGGGCACGATCATGTCTGCAGACATTTTCCCAATGTCTCTGGGATACAATTGCACATGACATGGTTTCAAAGTGAAAGTCTTTGAGCCAAACTGGAGGATTTGAGGATTTCTGTGTCTATAACGAGAGCTGAGTTGTTAAAGATGATCTATTTGATGTGGAGATTTTCTTAGTGGAAGTGATGGAACTGGATTTGGACCCGTTTTAGATTAATTCCACATAGTCAATGAATTAATGTAACAAATGTATTTAATATATTTTGAGAGTATTACAATTACAGCACAAGTATAAAAGATTAAAGTACTCCAGAGATTTGACATGTTTGCAAGAGCAGAGAAGCATTCAGATTTCAGGAAAATGCAAGAGAGAGCTTTTCCAAAACCTTCACACTGGTTATATCCTAAAACTCCAGTAGTGGAGGTTGGTTAACTGACCTAAGGAAAACAAAACCAGTCCTGTAGAACAGACCCCAAATCAATCCGTGACGTCTTCTGATCTGTTTCCTAGGGCTCTTCCTATGACACAGGGGTGTTATCTCAAAGATCAAGCAAGCTAGGCAATTAAAAGCAACCCTTTTGTCCCTGCATTCACTCCTTACAGAAACTTCTGTTAACCATTAACATTCCAATGATTGCCTACTAGGATAGAAATTAAGGATTAAGAAATTAATTAGGATTAAATTAGGATTAAGAAATTAATTATAATATTTATTATAGATTTATTCGTCTATAATAAATAATGACGAATCCCTGAATATGTAAATAAACATAGAATTTACATTTTTGGTTCCCTCTGAAGGAAATTAAAGAGAGATGTATGCATAATGGTGGAAGACATAGATGCAGCTTGGACATTGGAGTGACCTCTGACTTTGTGTGTTCCTGACTTTTTTGCCCTCCTCACTCTCGGTGGTGTAATTTCTCAAACAAAGAATTTGACACGTTTTAATATAATGCTTTGCATGACAGTTTATGCATATAGTTTGCTTGCATAATGGAATACTATTATGTTCTCCTAGTTCAGTACTTGCAACGCCAACATAATTTCTGTAATTTCACAAAATTATAATGAGTATTTGTCAACTAAAAGTAGACTAAAACTATGAAGGCATAAAATCACAGAATTAAAATATTTTTTGTAAATTGACTATGATAAAATCCAAAACTGCTGCCAGTGAAGTGCCAGTTGTATTAGGGAGATGCGGTTATGGAATATATTCTTCAATTCAAACCACTTGTTTTCAATGGATCCTGAGACTGAGATGGCCTGCAACATTTTTATTTGACGGTCAACCAAACATTTCTTTATGGACTTTGATTTGTGTTTAGGTTAACTGACTTTGCAGTGATTTCAAGTTGCGGACGAGAGGCAAATAATTTCCAAACAAATGTACAAATACCAAATGTTCCAAATAAATACAGTATCTCACAGAAGTGAGTACACCCCTCACATTTTTGTAAATATTTGATTGTATCTTTTCATGTGACAACACTGAAGAAATGTCACTTTGCTACAATGTAAAGTAGCGATTGTACAGCTTGTATAACAGTGTAAATTTACTGTCCCCTCAAAATAACACAACACATAGCCATTAATGTCTAAACCGCTGGCAACAAAAGTGAGTACACCCCTAAGTGAAAATGTCCAAATTGGGCCCAAAGTGTCAATATTTTGTGTGGCCACCATTATTTTCCAGCACTGCCTTAACCCTCTTGGGCATGGAGTTCACTAGAGCTTCACATGGTTGCCACTGGAGTTCTCTTCCACTCCTCCATGACGACATCACGGAGCTGGTGGATGTTAGAGACCTTGTGCTCCTCCACCTTCTGTTTGAGGATGCCCCACAGATGCTCAATAGGGTTTAGGTCTGGAGACATGCTTGGCCAGTCCATCACCTATACCCTCAGCGTCTTTAGCAAGGCAGTGGTCGTCTTAGAGGTGTGTTTGGGGTCGTTATCATGTTGGAATACTGCCCTGCGCCCAAGTCTCCGAAGGGAGGGGATCATGCTCTGCTTCAGTATGTCACAGTACATGTTGGCATTCATGGTTCCCTCAATGAACAGTAGCTCCCCAGTGCCGGCAGCACTCATGCAGCCCCAGACCATGACACTCCCACCAACATGCTTGACGGTAGGTAAGACACACTTGTCTTTGTACTCCTCACCTGGTTGCCACCATGCACGCTTGACACCATCGGAACCAAGTAAGTTTATCTTTTTCTCATCAGACCACAGGAAATGGTTCCAGTAATCCATGTTCTTGGTCTGCTTGTCTTCAGCAAACTGTTTGCGGGCTTTCTTTGTGCATCATCTTTAGAAGAGGCTTCCTTCTGGGATGACAGCCATGCAGGCCAATTTGATGCAGTGTGCGGCGTATGGTATGCGCACTGACAGGCTGACCCCCCACCCCTTCAACCTCTGCAGCAATGCTGGCAGCACTCATACGTCTATTTCCCAAAGACAACCTCTGGATATAAGGCTGAGCACGTGCACTCAACTTCTTTGGTCGACCATGGCGAGGCCTGTGCTGAGAGGAACCTGTCCTGTTTAACCGCTGTATGGTCTTGGCCACTGTGCTGCAGCTCAGTTTCCGGGTCTTGGCAATCTTCTTATAGCCTAGGCCATCTTTATGTAGAGCAACAATTCTTTTTTTCAGATCCTCAGAGAGTTCTTTGCCATGTTGAACCATGTTGCCATGGTTGAACTTCCAGTGATCAGTATGAGGGAGTGTGAGAGCGATAACACCAAATTTAACACACCTGCTCCCCATTTACACCTGAGACATTGTAACACTCACGAGTCACATGACACCGGGGAGGGAAAATGGCTTATTGGGCCCAATTTGGACATTTTCACTTAGGGGTGTACTCACTTTTGTTGCCAGCGGTTTAGACATTAATGGCTGTGTGTTGAGTTATTTTGAGGGGACAGCAAATTTACACTGTTATACAAGCTGTACACTCACTACTTTACATTGTAGCAAAGTGTCATTTCTTCAGTGTTGTCACATGAAAAAATATAATCAAATA
>JACXGI010014408.1:0-19130 GCA_016801175.1 Esox masquinongy | reverse complement strand
GAGACGCTTCTGACGCTGTGTCTTGTTCAAGAGTGGCTTGACACAAGGAATGCGACAGCTGAAACCCATGTCTTGCATACGTCTGTGCGTGGTGGTTCTTGAAGCACTGACTCCAGCTGCAGTCCACTCTTTGTGAATCTCCCCCACATTTTTGAATGGGTTTTGTTTCACAATCCTCTCCATGGTGCGGTTATCCCTATTGCTTGTACACTTTTTTCTACCACATCTTTTCTTTCCCTTCGCCTCTCTATTAATGTGCTTGGACACAGAGCTCTGAACAGCCAGCCTCTTTAGCAATGACCTTTTGTGTCTTGCCCTCCTTGTGCAAGATGTCAATGGTCGTCTTTTGGACAGCTGTCAAGTCAGCAGTCTTCCCCATGATTGTGTAGCCTAAAGAACTAGATTGAGAGACCATTTAAAGGCCTTATATCAGTTATAATCATCAAAATTAAAAGGAATAAACACTTGAAATATATCAGTCTCTGTGGAATGAATGTATGCATTATACAAATTTTACTTTTTGAATGGAATTACTGAAATAAATCAACTTTTTGATGATATTCTAATTATATGACCAGCACCTGTATATACTGAACAGTAATGATCTGAAACAAAAGGTCCCAGCAAAAAGTGTATTTCTCTGTAATGTGAAATCCATAAATTATGGGGGCTACTAACATTTATTTTCATTGACAGACTGCCTGATCTGAAGTGTAACTGAGTTAATGTTTTGAAATTGTGGCATGTTGACATTAGATTTCTGTTCAGTGTCAAATACATTTGATTGATTAATATGTAGCCGCAATGAATCATCAAGTTCTATTGACTTCCATACATCAATGTAAATGATTAATTTACCCAAGCAATTTACAGTGGAACAAGCTAATCCATTTCAGACTGTAGTGCCTAGAACATGTTGATGCATCAACAAAAGTGAGCCAGATTGAAGACTGTCTTTAACATATCACAAATTGATGTTTCAAGAATAGAAACTATACTTTGAAATAATCTACTTAATCATGTAGAAACTAATGAGCCAAAAAACATGCTGTGATTTTGCGTGAAAATTAGTTTGTCTGGCTAATGTGAGCAGCACAGAGCTAATGTGGTTATGTCCAGTCTAATCATTTCTTTCTGAATTCCCTTCACATCACTCACCCCCCACCCCCTTGCTCTCTCTACTGAAATTCCCATTTCCCTATTTGCTCCGAGTTCCTAACATTGTTCTCTCTCCCCCTCTCGTATTCTGTAGCTGGGCCAGTCAGGCCTGGGGCAGTGTGCAAGGGAGAGCAGTCCCCGCCGTCTGAGCTTCTCTCCAGGCCAGACGAGGACTTAATCTACAAGCAGGCAGGCACTGTCAGAGCTAGGAGCAAGTCTCTCTCTCCCTCTCTCTCTCTCTCTCACACACAAACACGCACACACACACTTATGTACACATGCGTTGACACACACGCACTTCAGCATCTAACAACAAAGTAGCTGACTTTACAACAAAGCTGGAGAAATGAGAGTGAGGTGAACAGAGAGGAGAGGTGACAGCACAATGTCAGAGTAGCACACAGAGCAACTCCGCTGCAAACAATCCACAGGACAGAAAAAAGAGGAACGAGTGAAGACTACTGTAATGCAGTAGAGAGGAGAAACCGAAGACCTTTTCTTACAGAGAGAGAGAGCAGAGCAAATTGTTCTCTATCGCTCTGAACTACGGTCCAATAACCTGCAGAGATTTGTGACTTCCCTGGCGGACCCATGGACAGAGTCCTGTGGAGATGCTACTCGGTGAGACGCCAGTGTTGATCTCTCTATATCACAGCCTACGTCTGGCTATCCCCTCAAGACTCATCACTGACGCATTCAAAAGTAAGTACCAACCCAGCTAAGATTCTTTCTTACCCGTTAAATGTTTTATTTAAAATGTGGCATGAGAAAGTTGTATACTGGTATTAGCTGCACAATCAAGCCTGTTTAAAATAAATTAGCTTAGTAAGTTGTGTATGATCACAAAAACAGAATCAGGGGTCTGTTTTTGGACATTGCCTCCAGCTGTACAGCACTGCCTGCCTTATTCACCGAAAACAACCTGTGAACCCAGGCACTGTAATCTGTGTATCTCAGCTGTGAAGTTGATTGAGAAGCACCAGTTTGAGGAGATTACTTCAGACCCACACCTGGCCACCCTACTGAATTCAGTAAGAATGTCAAGCGAAGACTATGAGAACACTAATGATGACAGGGAGTTAGGGACCAGAGGTCCGCTTTTGCTCCATTTTTCAATTTTCAGCATGTCAACTCTTCCCGTATAGAGGAGTCAATACATCTGCAATCCTTGACAGCTTGGCTAAAACAGACTTCAGGGAAAGGGGAGTATTTCCTTGACACTTGTGGAATCAGATGTAAAATCCTTTCTCGTTTCAATACAGCAGCCGCTGCATTCCTCCACCATGCCCCTGTTCAGCTGGATGAAATGGTTGCGTGCTGAGGGAGAACAGGCTCAGGCTGAAGGTGTGTCCACTACGCCCACGGGGGTATCCCCTGGCTACACACTGATCAGGGAGCTGATGTGGCATGTGGAGGAGAGGGAGCACCTGGCGCGGGAGGTGGAGCAGGAACACAGACTGGCCCACAACACCTCAGGATATCCTCACCGGCTCCAGAGCTACCCCAGGTTACGCGCGCTGATTCCCGCATCGGAGCGCCGGCAGTTAGAGCGTTTGTGTGCCCAGATCCAGCCTATGCACACGGCCATGGTGCTCTCCAGGTACATCAAATCGGCAGCCTTCGCACAAGTCTTTTTGTATTACCATGACAGGTCCAAAACAGCCACTGCCCCCACACCAGGCTAGGAGAAGCTCAAGGAGAGGGGGTAAGCGGAGCGAGACACCAGGGAAGCCACTTTATGTTAGTGTCACAGAAGTAGGTTACATAGGGTGTGAACATGCAAAGGTGAAGAGGACCCTATGGCGCCAAGCATGGCAAAAACAACCCCCGGGGAAAGACCTTTGCATCAGCAGCAGCATATACCTACTCAAAAAGACATCCCACAACCATCACTTACAGTCATGGTGACTTATGTATGAAGCACAGCCTTCTCACCTCACAACAATGTATGAAATTGCCATTTAACTACAGAATGTAAAGCATTGTGTTTTTAAAGTCCTTCACCTGGGTCTATATGTTTCACATTCAGGTTCCGTGAGGTGCTGGCCACAAACAACATCCCGCCCTGGGAGCTGGTTTACGTCTTCAAGCAGGTGCTAGGGGACTTCCTCATCAAAGATGAAGGGGAGGAAGAGGAAGAAAACTCACCGCAGCCAGCACTTCTTGGGCAAATGGAGGCTTGGACCAACAGATATCAAATAAAGCAGAGCTTTGTCACACCTACCGTGCCCGACTGTGGTGAGCCCCAGAGAAAAGAGATCCCAACTATCTCTGGCTATATCGACCGCACCATGAGAGGTCTGTGTCCTTTCTCTACCCATAGAGACTGGGACCTCCCCTACTACTACCCAGTGTGGCAATCCGCCACAGAAGCATACAGCACCACACTGTGAGAAGGTGCGGTGGTAAACTAGTGCCCAACTCAAGACATTGTACCTGCTATCCTTTCTAAAAGCAAAAGAAAAAAATTTATAAAAAACTAAAAATGTATTAATTTCAAAGAATCAACAGCAACAATTTTCCAAGCACTTTGGGGGACCATATTCACAAGTGAAACAATGGATACGGCTAGCTGGCTGGAATAGGGGGATCACCTCAATACTTGTTAATACATTTCTAACGCTAGATACTACAATGGATTACCACCGACCTCCAAGGAGCCCGATACCCCACTGGATGTATAAACCTGAAGCATCAGGTTGTCATTACCACTCCCCGTGGGGAGAGGAAGCGTGGTGGCCAGGCAGAGGAAGGATTTGGAGCAATTAGAAATATGATCTAAATAGTTTTTGGTTGCCAAAAGTACAGTATGTTAGAGTGGAAAACACTTTATACTTCATTTTCAAAAAGTGCATTGTTTAAGAGTACAGGGCAAATTGAGATGCTAGGTACACACATTGCAGAGTAGACGTTTCTTAACAATAACATGCTCGAACTTGCCAATATAGCTCAATAGTTTGTGCTTGGCTCGATTCACGTCCTTTCCTAAGGCTCACTTGGCTTCGCTAGCCTCCCATTGGACACAAAACAGCTTCTGGGCTAAGTTGTTCAAGTTCAAATCTTTGGGAGGTGGCCAAGTAGTTTTAGCCATTGCTTCCGGTGCACATGTACTGCTGCAGCATGGGTTCGAATATGGACCACTGCTCTCAAAAACCCTCTCAATCTAATAAAGCATAGAATTCCTAAAAATATAAATATGCTTATATAACAACCTGCTACTTAATTTGCACTGATTTTTAGAAGTCTACCTGTGCTTAGGAGTTACTTTGCTAGTTGGCTAGCTATGTTAGTAAATAATACTTTTAATTAATTGGATAGCTATGTAGTGTTTTTGTATTTATTTGGAACATAGGGAAAGGGGACATTTGTCAAGTTGGACCAACCAAGATTTGGTTTGCGCATTTTAGGGTTAACTACTTTTCAGGTAGCCTAGAAAATACGTTTACATTACCAGTTTGGGAATTCAACAAGCAAGCTTTCGGTTACTGTTCACATTCTCAGCTAGGTTACCTGCGACCATTATAATCGTTCGCCAAACCAACAGCAACTCAACCTTGGGTCACCAGATCCGAGCAAACAGACTACTTGTTCATAGGCTTCGAATGAGTAATCAAACCTGCTAGGCGGCTGTCCATGTTTTACAATAACACATGCCCAGTATTTTAGTTGTTCATCAAAGTAAACAAATAAATCGTTCTTTGACTGTGGATCACTTCGTATTGTGGATAGACATGAATTCTCGCGATTTGTAGACTACTCTCGCCGTTTCTATACCATATAGACGTACCTGCCGTGCACTATTTTATGGTCATAAAGTTAATACTGTAACAATTTCTGCACTGAACTGTCAAATGTTTGCATTCTAAACAAACTTTACAGTACTATATTACAAAAATGTATTCAAGTAAAAACGGTATAATTATTAAATTGTCTATGGGTCCACACAATTAACCCTAATAATCAAGTTAGACAAATGTAGTTACAATATAACCGAGTACATGCAAGTATTGTAATTACCTAGTACAAAAGTATACACACATTTCCAGTCGTACAATACAATAACATTCAACTGTGGTTTGCTAGTTAGCTACCTAAGCTCTCAATAATGAACATGTGCGAGTTAGGGAACAAAGCCAATTCCATCACCAATTTTGCTAGCTAGCATTAGCAAGTTACTCCGCCAACCGAACTAACCTCGGTATTGATGACTCCGACTTTTCTTTTGGCGCTTCATCTGTGATTCTAATGTTAGCAAATTGGGTCCCTAATGTAAACCATTCCGTTATCTGTTCTGCAGTTATTGCTTTCTTCATGTTTAAACTAACGTTAAAGATTACAAGAGCGCTGGTCTGTACATTGCAACTGTGCAAAGGCGATACAGAACTGCTTAAATTGGTTCAAAGACACGTGACATTACACCTGCAGGGGAGTATGGGACTGAATCAAACTATCCCTACGCTCGATCTGTCGTAATGATGTAATTTGAATGCAAACATCAGACAAACACGTTTTTATTAGATTATCCAATAAACGTAAATCATGTAACAAAGAGTTTATTGGATTAGAGTAGCAGCAGACAGAGCACCAAGAAATGACTTCCACGCTAACCTATTCTCAGCACAAATCTGAAACGTAAAAATAATAAAAACAACACGAGACAAACAATGCTCCAATAGACAGGATAAGACGTTGGCATGAGAGAAACAGCGTAGAAAACATTTGCCATTAAGAGTTCTGGTTAAAGTACACACGTACATGAACCTGGGAGGCCACAGTAGCTGCAGGTGAGAATAAGTAGCCTCTGGTTCAACCTGCAGAGAGGTAGTGGCAATAACGTTCTGTTCAGGGGAGGTGTTCCCAGTTAACATGAAATGTTCAGCCGCCAAAAACTGTCCAAGCATTCCAGCTTCAAGCATTTTCACTCACGCGAACTCATTTCCGATCTGAGTTTTTCGTTTTCCTTTAATAGAAAAAAGTGGGTTACTTATATTTTAGAAAAACAATGAAATGGGACATGTGACATGCTAAAAATTATTATTACCTCTTGAAGTTTGGTGTTCTCCTTTTTCAGCTTGACCAGGTACTCAATCCTCTGCTTATGGTTCTTATGCCCCACAAGCTTGCCATTCTCTTCAGACAGGTGGTCAATCTGCTTACGAAGAACTTCCACTTCCTGTAGGGGAAAATTACTGCCAGTTTCAGAAAAATTCAGACTTTTACTCAAACCATCATTCATTACAAAACAGATGTTTAATCAGCTTTTGAGTATTTAGGTGGACCAATTATGGATGGGGAGCCTTTGAGTCCCTGGGTTCCCTAATCTAAGTATTCCAACACACAATCAAAGAAACGTATATTTAAGCAGAGAGTTTTTCAAGAGCACTTAAAATTTAGAAATATGTTACATGGTGATGTGTTTTGCACCATATTATCTTTTTCTTTGACAGTGTTCACACATTTACAGTGTTAGTTTGATAAGATTCTCTACAATATGTTACAAAACAATCACTAACGCATACAGCCTACCAAGGTTTGCAATGACTCATGGCCTCTGTGGAAGATGTGTTAAATCACTCAATATAAGAGTGGAAATACAATATTTAGCGGTGTAAGGACATTAGGTTTTTGATCAAACTGAGATACCCTATTTGGTCAACTTGCCAACCTACACAAAAAAGACTAAGCACCATGCAGACTTTGTGAAAATAATTAAAACATTTTGTAATACATTTTTGTGTAATAAACCATTTTTTGACAAAATTGTAAATTAACAATATATATTGTAAGTTCAAAGTTCAGATTGTTGACCCATCCTAAAATCCACATTAACCAATAGAAACTGCCAAAGTCATTGTGATACAATGCTACAGTACATAAGCCTCTCAGGTAACCAGTCAAAAAGCTGGAGATTGGTTATAAAATCCCATGTCTACACGTTACAAAAGTTGTTGTATGCCACTCTAACAAACATTTTCTAATCAAAGCTTCCTTAACAGTTCGGCAGCCTTCAACCAGATCTCCCCCTGTTGACAAACCCCTACCCCCTGCTCCATGTTTATCCCTCTTGACTGTCTCTCCATTTTTCAACATCAACTCTAGCTAACAATTGTTCAGATCTGTATGTAGCCACAGTACTTAATACTGTAGCCGACACATGAGAGATTATTTTTTCAAACACATACAGTCATGGCCAAAAGTACTGACACTATTGCGCTGAAATAACTCGTATTGTCTCTAAAAAAATAAAGATTAAAAAGTTAAAACTGACCACCACAGAACTGCCAGTTGTGGATATGATACAGTGAGTTATTTGAATGAAGTGCAATTGTGCCAATACTTTTGGCCACGACTGTATATATTTGAAACAAAACTCATCTGTGTTATCTAGACCGTAATTACATTTATGGTTTATGTTTCTTATGTTGCAAAGGGAATCGCACTCAACACCTTGAGATTAAGATTTAGAATAACAAATTGTATTTGCACATTCTGCTTGTTGTCCCAGGATTTTAAATGTTTTTTTAATATACAATAGAAGTCCACATCATTATGTATAATTGTATGCTGGAGTCAGTGCGTCTAAATAAAACATTTGAAACAAAATAATATATTTAATGAGGAGTCTCACCTTTCTTCAGTCCACTGCTGGTAGAAGTTGATTAGGTCTATAAACATGAAGGCTACACTAATATGTAGGGAGGGTGGGAAGACGGGACTAGAGACCAGCGCCAATTTAAATACCAAGAAGGACCAGACCACCGGTTCATGCCAAACGCTGAACGTCACAGTGGTCCAAGTCTCAGGCATGCAGCCAGGTGGTCAAATCCTGGCCTGAGAATACCAAAATTGCCAATGGGTTCCTCACAGGGCGGCCCATTTTGGTTTTGTGCCAGTGGGGCGGACATGTGAATGTTGGACCGGCCTGTTGTCGTGGTCTAGCAGTTCCTTGTAGTAGGTTGTGCACCTGCTAGCTTAATCAGAGCTGTTGAACAGGACAACAACCAGGACATTCTCCATCAGTGTGTGTGCTTGAAACGCTTCCTCATTGAGCAAGTGATGACAAAAAAAGCAGAACGGCTCGGCAACAAGAGGACACTATCTCAATCTTCAACTATCCCAGTCTGCTAGCTGTTGCTGCAATGCGACAAGGTCTTAATTAGACTTTTATGAAGAAAAAAAACCAAACAGTGTCCGTTCTGTTTTTATTTCCTAATCTGAAAGACATTCCATTGTGTTCTAGGGTAGTGCAGCGGTCTGAGCTGCTGCCTCCAGTACAAATATACTGATGCAGCTTGGGCCCACTGCTATTCATGCACACTCTCACCTTCATGCTTCCATCACTTTCTCTCAAAGCATGAAATATAAAAAATATATATACACATCAGTGATGCTGAGGGCAAAGCCAAGCGCAGCCAAGAAAGATCTGGGACAATATTGACAAATTCTAGCAGGTTTGTTCATGAACTGCCCACTCTTTGAAGTGCTCATGTGCAATAACAATTCCCCTTGATCTCCCGAAGAAGGCATTTCTTTTTATTTGGCAAAGAGAAAAGTAAAAAAAAATAAAAAATAAGATATAACCAGAACCTCAGACCCTTATAGCGTTCTCACCTGAATTAGTCTTTCCTGTTCTGGCAGCTTCTGGTTAAGTTCTCTCAGCTCGAGGCAGCGGTTCCTTAGCTCAACAGTCAGCTCCTGGACATGGGTCTGAGACTGGGCCAACACAGACTCCTGACTATGCAGTCTAATCAATACCAAAAACACAACAAACTTTGTAAATCCTTTGCATATTCACTAATAATGTACATTACACAGGGTCAGTGGTGAGAGAACAGAGCATGTTATTCATGTACCTTTCCTGTGCCTCGGTGAGCCTCTGCATTATTAGGCTCTGCAGGTGGAAAAGAACGAGGAAACATGAGAAACCATTCATTACCAGTAAGGGTTTACACAGTAATACATGTTCAGGAGAAAATGGGAAGTGACAGATTTTTGGTCCCACCTTTGCGGTCCTCTCCTCCTGCAGCTCCCTCAAGACATTCGGGTGAAGGGCCTCGTTCAAAACAACACTGGCACATAAAATACATCCATCAGACACCAGACAAAAATGTGGGTTGCAAAATTAATTGGTTAATAAATGTTGGGAAGGACTAACTCATTTGAGTTTCCATTTTGAGCCAGTTGGTTCTGCTTAGTGTAGAACTGGTCAAGAAGACTTTGAATCTCTATTCGCACTATTTCTTTCTCAGTCAGCTGAGCCTGTAGGAATTAAACACATTAGCTGAATTAGTTGAGTTATAATATTAATTTGGTAATGTATCTCAAGGTTTGAAGAGGCAGCAGGCAGCCTAGCAGTTAGAGGACTGGGCCAACAACCAAGGTGACATTTTAGTTGTTGGTCCTTGAGTCTTGACACTTTCAGTAAGTTGCTCATCTGCTAAGTGACTAAAATATAAATGATGTAAATGGAGGTTTAGTATTCATTACAACAACCACTAAACAAACAAGCAAACAGAAAACACACAACACACCTTGAGCCTTTGTATCTCCTCATTCTTTGCGGCTCTTTCAGCACTGAGCTCACTGAGGAGCAGCTCCATAGTAATCATGGAGCAGCGTCGGCTCTCAAGCTCCCTTTCCTGGCTCTCTAGCACCTTGTTCAGGTCATTGTTGAAGCTCATGGGGGTGCGAGGTGTCTGAAAGAAATCAGTGAGATTAGCAAACCCTCACTTGATCCGATTTACTGGTAGCACACAAACAGGAGAAAACCAGCATACAAAAGCCTCCATTACCGGCGTCAGCACATCAGGGGAGACATGATTGGAACTCTCTCTGACCGTCCTCTCAACTGCCTCTTGCTGCTGTTTTAACTGGTGGAAAGCAGGCACAGAAATCCCGTGAGTGAAAAGAAGAAAGCTAGTGTAAGCTGTTGATACGTTGTTTTCAGTGTCTTCACCTTCTGCTGTAGAGTTTGGACCATAGCCTCCATCTGGGCATTCTGATCCTGCGAAGCTTGGAGAAGACCTGCCTGCTCATCCAACACCTTGGTAAGTCGCTCCACCTCTTCAGTGGCGTAGGTCACCTCCTCCTGTAACACCTCCACCTGAGGACCAAACATCCGTCCAAATGTGGTGATAATGGGGAAATTTCGGGGTATCATTACACCAAACAGGTCAAGAAGCCGCTACTTGTTATATTTAAAATTGACTCTTACCTCTATCAGATTAGAAGCCACCTTCCTTTCAGCTATTTCTCTCAAGTCCTGCAGCTCTGCCTCCATCCTCAAGTTGTGTTCTTTGATCTCCTCTCTCTCTGAGCAAGCAGCACTGTACTTAGCCTATCAGAACATAATATATTGGTGAACTACAGTAAAAATTATATATCACTACAGTAAAAAGTATATCAGTTAAACCTGATCATTATTGAAAAGTACAAAAACGACTCAGTACTGTGAGATCCTTGACATCTCCAGACAGCATGGCGAGGCCCTGGACCTTCTGGGCCAGCTCACTGCGGAGGTCTCTGGTCTGGTTGATGAGCTCCAGCACTACCCCCTGTAAAAACAATACAAACACACATTAAATCATTGATAACTCAATTATAAACTATAAAATCAAATATGACTAAACGCTGGTTAATTTAGGCAAACCGACTTACTTGGTCTTGCTCAATCTTTTGCTCAAGACGTGTTATGGTCCCATTAGCAGTTGTCAGACTTTGATCGAGGCTTGCCATAATAGAAGCCTATTCAATTTAAATACAAAACGAAGACAGTCATTTACAATAAGAAACCATGATCCAATCTATCAAAGAAAATTCAACTCTATGACTAAAATAGTGATCAAGGGCACAGTGTTCCAAATCACTCGCAGTTTTGAGTTCAAATCCAGTCCACGACATATCAGCAGTATCTGGGGTCCCAGAAAGGGTGGAGTAAATTAGCTCAGCAACATCCAGTGTGGGTGGGTAAAATAGTGATGGCGTTTTAGGACGCACACAAAATGCGCTATAACAGAACCATACAAGCTCAATTATAGTTGTTGGTCGGAGAATGTGCTTTCCTCCAAGTTTACTACATGGTTGAGCGTGCCGTAAATTAAGGAGCAGTAATTTTGAGAAAAAATCAAATCAACTTTCTTTATTAGGAGCCATAAGCACCTTATTCACAGCATGGAAATTAACATTAAACTTCAAATAATGAAATGAAAAAACGTATGTCACGAAAGGTGCATTTTAATTTAGTTCTTTTTCATTTGAAGTTTAATGTTTATAAGAAACTAGTCATTGCCAAACTTGTATATACTAACAATGAATGACAGACCTGTTGTTTGTTTTGGGTATTCAGATCAGACACTTCCTTCCTTAGCACTACATTCTGCTCCATAGTCTGAACAAGCTCTCTGGGAAGAAACAAAACAAAGAAAAGTAATAAAAAACATTTTTTTTAAATGTTTCATGATCTACAAATAGAAGCCTTTATATGACTCACTCCAAAGTGCTCTCCTTATCCTCTTTCAGCTGCGATGTCAGATTGGTGATGTGTTCTCTTTCAGACTGCAGGGCGTTAGTCAATTCCTACAAAGGAAGCAATTCGACCATCATGATAAGGTAAATCACACAACTCCCTTCAGTTAAACAGTAATGTAATACAAATGAGACAGTTCTTAAGAGAAAAGCAGGGCTTGGTCGTTTTAAATAGGAGCTGACTGACCTTGATATGAGCCTGCTGAGCGGTGATCTCCTGCTGCTTCTCCTCTAGCCACTGCCTGGACTGGTCTGCATCAAACTTGGCCTCGGCCTGGAGCTGGTCAAAGGCATCCTGCAGAGACCGCCGCTCCTCCAGGAGCTGTTCCCACTCCCGCCTTGGGAAGAGAAGGACAGGACATGAGGGGAGTTCACTAATAACTTTGATAAAGTACTGTGCGTGGTCACATTGCATGTCAGAAATTCATGTCAAATAACACTACTACGCATCAATTAAGCTTTTCATTTGACGGGTCAAATAACACAAATTTATTATGGAATGTTGCATTTGGTGACTTTGCATAGCACGCACATGCTAATCTCAGTGACACTACTGTGGCCAATAGCACTGACAAAGCTGTAACAAACAACTCTCAGACAAGCACTGGCCAGCTGTGTTTACAATACCATTTTTGTATTAGGACATTTTTTATTCTACCAAAATGGAAATATACCTGTGTGAGTATATTATATAAGATAGAGCAAGTTAAAAAATGTTAGCTAGCAGTCTGATTATCCCAGACATGCAACCATACCAAAGGCAGGGAGGAATGACCAGGATCATGACATGGCTGACAGCCAGCCACTTTAAATACAACTATACCCACCTGTTTAAAAACAAGAAACCAGGCAAGCCTAGTTCAACCGGCCCGCAATAGAAAGTGTTGCCATTTCAAGATTCGAACCCACATCGCCCATATGAAAGGCTGCGTCGTTAACCACTACACCACGGAGCTGTACATTAGCCAGTAATAAGCTTTACCAGTATCTACTAACTTACTGGAATAGTCATAAGAATTGAGCAATTGCTAGCGTGTCTGCCAAAGCTATTTCATTTCATGGCATAAGAACATATTTTTTTCTTTCATGGCAAAACAACATGTTTTTTTCTTTCATTTGTGAATGACATTTATACAATAACTATCAATAAAAGCGACGATAACTAACTTTTTCATCAAGTGAAAAGATGAGAGAATCGTGGAATCTACCAGAAATAATTAATAAATATCGTTGCTCTCAATAGATTCGGACTTATGTCTTCCACATGAGAGGCACTGTCTTTAACCACTACGCCACGGCATTACATGTTTCAGCAGTCGCTAGATTCCATTGAGGATTGTGTTAAACTGTCTAACGTTTCTTATTAAGTTTACCTCCACCATAGCATCTATGAACTGTATGGCTTTTGCCACTGGCCCTTTTAACAGCTTATTAGCCAGTAATAGGCTTACTAGTATCTACTAATTTCCTATGAATAATCATAAGAATTGAGCAATTGCTAGCGAGACTGAAGATGAACTCTTCCATGCCAGAAACAGTCGCAATATAACCGTATACAGTTTCAGTTAAGGCTTACTATAACGTAATTACTGTATATTAAGCCAGCAAATGTGTTTGTCTATCCTGACCCAAAACGCATGCACGGATGCGTACTTCGGAAATCCACCAGAAACAGTCGCAATATAACAGTAAACTGTTTTATTTCAGGCTTACTATAATGTAGATACTAACGGTTTTAGCCAGCGAAGTTTTCGTCTATACGGAATAATTCATAATGCGTACTTCGCTTCGCCTGCGAGGAGATACGAACTCGGGACCTATAGTTCACAAGTCCGCTTCTCTAACCACTACGCTATTTAACAAGGGGTAGTCAGTCAGTCACTCAGTAAGAGACAGTTACTCTTCTTACTCTGCTTACAAGGTCCGACAAAAAACAACCAGATCTGTAGCCATGCATGCGTACCGGACTTCTTGGAGCTGTAGCTGAGTGCTGATCAGGCTGCTGGAGAGGTGAGATATCTCCTTCTCCTCACCGTGGGACTCAGACAGCTCCTTCTTCACAGCCGCCAGCTCCCGATCAGAGGACTGCAGCACCAGGCGTAGGTCATGCACCTCACTCCTCAGCACTACAAGAGAATGGATTGGTTTCGATACTCACTGAATATTACGTTTACACAAGTCCAGGAAAAAGACAAGCCTTTTTGGACTCAGTAAATGGGACAATCTGATGATTCTAACAGTGGGATTTCACACAGCTGTGTATTAGAGTTGTGCCCTAGACAGGTTAATGAATACAGTCTCAGTCGGCCAGAAAGCCCAAGGCAAGTCAGAGTCTCAGGTCTATTACTGGTCATCTTACCCTCCCCGGTCTTCTTCTCAGCATCTAAAGTCTGCTCCAAGTTACTGACAGTCTCCCGAAGAACCACCTGTTCTCTGTTCCAGTCACTTCGCTCAGTGGACACAAGCTGGACATGGAAAAGGAGACTTTTACTATTGCTTCATAAAGCCTGTAACTGTAAACCAAATAAGTCAAGAGTTGACTTTTCAATCTTACACAGGGTCAATCAAAACAAACTAGAATATCGAAGATTTAGACACATTTTGACAATTGACATTACATGACATTTAACCAAATTTCCATGAATAACAATTTGCAGCAGCAACTATATAAGCATACATGTGGTATTGACAGATCAATCACATGCACAATATGTATTCTAACATGCCAAGTCTTTTGTGCAAGGCACCCTGACCAAGTATAATACCTATTAATAATCTATAAAACATGTAGTCAACTCTCAGTCTGAAGAGCTACTGGATGTGCAGGCTTTTAATGTTTATCAAGGACTGGTTAAGCAGCCCTTTCGGGGCCTATAGTTCACAAGTCTATAGAAGGGGCTATTATTAGAAGGGGCTAGAACCAAAGTCTGCACTAATGGCTGTGCTGGAGGATGGCTGACCACCCGTCATGTAAAAAAATAATGTAATTACAACCAAACATTTTTAATAGCTTTATAACATAATCACACAGTGATCGTAAACAAGTTACATTTAATGGCGTTTCCAAAAATAACTTTGGGATTCACTTCATGATTATTTAGATTTTGCATAGTTCCATTCAACAGAATTGAAAAGAATCCCAACTAATTCAATGGTGAAGTTAATAATTTCTTTAGTAAAAATGTATTCATTTAAAAAAGTGAATATTTCAAAAACGAAAATCCACTTTGATTGATCAGTGAAAAGAGGAATTTGACTACCAATAAGAATGAACGGACTACCAATAATACGAGAAGTACATTTTTGTGATACATTAACAGAAAAATTAAATTCATTTCCAAGTTATCCAAAACAGTCCTAAGTCCACAATTTTCAAATGACATTACTATCATGGAACCCCGAATATCGCATCAAAAGTGGTTTCATCTTCCCTACCTGGTCCTTGCGGTTGGACTCCTCAATCATTCCAGTCACCTGCTCTTCCAGCATGGCGATCTGCTGCTGCAGCTTCCTGCTCTTCAGCTCCTCCTGGTCCAGCCGGGTCTGCACCACACTGGCTTGTTCCTGTCAACACCAAGGAAAGTAACAGATTCACTGATTTGAAGAGAAAGAGACGTAAGAAGGTTATGATTAGGGCCAGGCTCTTCGCCATATTAATCAGATGGTACAACTTACACGGCAAAACAACCAAAACACCTGAAGTGGTAAAGCCCGGTTGCTGTACCTGCACCAGTTGCAGCTCCTCAGTCAGAGCCACACAGGCCATCTCAGTCATCTCTGGTGGAGGCTGCTCACTCCGGATGTCGTCCATGTCCTCATCTTCTCCCTGGTTTTGGTTCAGGTGCTCAGGACTGGAGAGAGGAACCAGACGGGTCCGCAGGTTGTAGGCCTTGGTGGGGGTGGTGAGAATCTGTGGTACAAACAATGCCAGAAAAAAAAGGCAGAGAAATAAAAAATAAAAGGACATTCACTGGGAAGCCACATGGGCAATGCAAATTAGCCAGCATGCACAGAGAATGCGGAGGCATCGTCAGCAGGAATGTCCTGGTCTTAATACTTTCTACCAGCTTCCTCATCCGCCTTGGGGACCTGCAAAGCTAACGGAGTTCATCAGGTCATTGAGCATGACCTCACACGTGCACCGCCCATGTGACGTTCTGATTGGTAGAGCAATTTGGAAAAAAGTAGTATAGCTTAGCACTGATGCCTATGACAAAAATCTGTCATGGAATGTGTATTCTCTTGCAAGCCATATCCACAAATTAAGGCTGAGCAAAATGACAGATTTTTGAGACAGCTCAACATGTAACCTATAGTTCAGGCACAGACCTAAAGGGGCTTGGAACCATTAGTAAAATACAAAACAAATGCAACCCTCCAAACCTTGATTGTTTCAAAGTGAATCTTATTCAGCTGTGAAACTTCCTGTTTCTTGTGAGCTTTTGTGGCCTCAAGAATGCTCTCCAGATGTTTGTTGGACTTATTCAGGTACCTCTTCTCAGATTCGAACTCTGACATCTGTTTCCTAGAAAATAAGGAACAATCCTTAAACATCTAAAGCACAATGAGCATATAACCAAAGCATAGCTACAATAATGGAAGTTCCAAGATCATTTTCACGCAACAAAATCTGTTTGTATTTTGTCCATGAACTCAAGGGTTCATACTGAAGAACCTGAGGCATCTTTAAAGTGATTCCTTACTTGGTGAGCTCCTTATACTCTTCAAAAGCTTGGATGGTGGCTGTGAGCTCTGTTTGTTTCTGCAGAAACTGGGCCTTCAGCCTCTCCATGGAGATGGCAGAGATGTTCTCAGCAGTCACTGGAGTAGAGTAGGATGGCTGAGCTGTAGAGAAATCTCAAATTCACTATACAGAATAATACCCTTTTATAGTGAACAATCATGACAATCAGTAAGCATAATACAAGCATTTTACTATAGCAATAACCAGGCATACTTGATAAGCACAAGGCAGAACTGACAGGGTAACTTCTAGAAACAGATGAGGCCTCACTTTCATCAGACCGTTCAGTCTCCAGAACCCTCTGGAAGTCTTCCTCTAATTCTGCAGCAGCTTGACAGGCAGCCTGCTCAACTCTCCTCACAGATTCAAGGGAGCGGAGCTGTCGATTCTCCTCCCTGAGGCTGTAGTTTTCTGCTGCATACCGGGTCATCTTCGGGTGATGTTCAATCTATAGGATAAAGGAATTTACTGAAATTAAGGAGTATGTTAGTATGTGTAATGCTTTGTTTCCTCAAGCTACTTTGTGTAGCTTGAGGAAAAAAATCCCAGTCAGATTCAGACTTATTTAACATGGTCACCCTTAATACCTGGTCCCGAAGGATCTTGATCTCCTCCTTGAGCTTGTCGACAAGGGTTTGACTCTGCGGGTCAGACAATAAGTCCTGGCCATCCTTCAGGCTCTTCTCCAGGCGAGAGATGTGCTCTTCTCTGAACTTGAGAATCATGCGGTTGGAGTGGATAAACTTCTCCTTCTGAGCCCAGGCCTCCTCAAGCTGAGCCACCTTCTGGAGCAGCATCTAAAGTTGGGAGAGAGTATGGTAACACTCTAACAACTACATATTCCGACACAAAATTATATAGTTGTTGTCTGTTTGTATTATTTGTTATAAGATACAGAAAGCCATACCTGCTTGTCATTTTCACGCTTTTTCCACAGACGCACAGCTTCTAAAAACTTGGTCTTATATGACGTGTCAACACCACATTTAGTCGGCTCTGGGGAGACAATAATAGTTTTTTTAACTAATCAGTGAGTCAGTGTGGCAAACCCTTGGTCAGATTTTGAGGCAAATCTGAATATTAATCTTACCAGTAGGCATCTGGGGCCCTCCTGGGGCCACATCTCCATTATGTGTCTGGGCAGAGAGTGCCTGAGCTAGCAGCTCTTTCAACTTCTTTACCTCAGCCTGTAGCTGCCTCACATTCCCTTGCGTGTCTTCGTTGATCATGGCCTGTTAAGGTACAAAAAATGTATGAAAGAGATGGTTAAAATGACCACAAGCAGAATCTATTGTAATCATGGCTCACTTTATATACGTAGAAACCATTCATATACTTAGCATATTTAATCACCATTTAGATAAAGCCAACTTTTCATACTAACCTTATTTTTGATCAACTTGGCTCTCTGGGCAAATTGTAAGGTGGATAGAGTTTCCCCAAAGCACTTAGAGCCTGGATGCACGTTGGCTATAATGTAGGTCTTAGCATTTCCTCCAAGAGAGTCCTGCAGGGAAACAGTTCTGTTAGCACATATCATGAGCGTCAACAGCACAAGACCATTCCAACTGTTTTCTCCTCATTTCGTGAGACTCTGGGGCACTGTCGCAATGCCAGGACCAAGGCCATTTTGGCATCATGTCACATATAAAGTGTCTCTTACCCGAAGCAAGAAGGTGAGTTTGGAGTCCCTGTAGCAAATATGCCGGCTCTTTCCATTGGACACATCCACCAGCGCCATGATCACCTGACCCAGGCACATGAGTGAGAGGTTGATGCTGCTGGCTTCCTGAAAGAGGACAACACAGAGGGTAAATGTCAGAGGAGTGATAACAATATAAAAAAGCAATGTGTAATTCACACACAATAACACATCCAAGTTGAAATGCAGCATTGTGAATGTTCAGTCTGTGGACAGGAGGCCTCACCTTCAGTCTGGTACCCTCCGTGTGAGTGTCCCTTTGCCTCTCAGACCCGGCCAGGTCTACCAGGTTCAGCTGGGACATGCGGATGTTCACCACTTCCTTAGCAGTCTCCTTGGACTCCAAGGTCATCGTGAAGACAGCATGGGACCGTGAAGACTCCCTGTTCATGGAGGTGGAGGCCACGCGCCGATTACGCCAGCCCATCGACAACACCTGTGCTCGCATACATTTCGACATGTCAAAACCATCACACCCAAATGAAGTTTTCTAAAAACAAACATTTTTGTATTTAATTCATTAGTCTCGTGATAATACAACCCTAAAAATCACCATGTCAGCAGACAAGCACTTTCAGTGAAGAGCAAAAAGTTGAATGATGTATTTTGCATGATTACTATTATGCATGGAGTGCTGAGGCGTACATGTATGATACTTTGTATTCTTATTCTTGTATATAAATGTTCGGTATGATGTCATGTTTTATGTAGAACCCAGGCAAGGGTGTAGGTTTGTACTGGGGAGGTCAGGGTTTATGGATCCTAAGATTTTCACTCTGTTCCAGGGGTGTCGAATTGAGCCCCATGCAATATTGTGAGGTTCATGACCCTGCCCCCCCTTCCGAATCTACTGCCCTGACCCTGCCCCCCCTCCCAAATCTACTGCCCTGGCACTGCCCCCCCTCCCAAATCTACGGCCCTGGCCCTGCACCCCCCTCCCAAATCTACGGCCCTGGCCCTGCACCCCCCTCCCAAATCTACTGCCCTGACCCTGGTCCCCCC
>JACXGI010014407.1:0-19066 GCA_016801175.1 Esox masquinongy | reverse complement strand
TTCGCACTGCTGCCGTCTGGTAGACACTACCGTAGCATCATAAGAGACTACAGCCACCCAGGCTATGGTCTGTTCGCACTGCTGCCGTCTAGTAGACACTACCGTAGCATCATAAGAGACTACAGTCACCCAGGCTATGGTCTCTTCGCACTGCTGCCGTCTGGTAGACACTACCGTAGCATCATAAGAGACTACAGCCACCCAGGCTATGGTCTGTTCGCACTGCTGCCGTCTAGTAGACACTACCGTAGCATCATAAGAGACTACAGCCACCCAGGCTATGGTCTGTTCATACTGCTGCCATCTGGTAGACACTACCGTAGCATCATAAGAGACTACAGCCACCCAGGCTATGGTCTGTTCACACTGCTGCCATCTGGTAGACGTTACCGGAGCATCAGGACACGCACTTCCAGACTCACTAACAGTTTTCCATAAGGCTCCTCAACCAGCAACACTCATCAGTGATCATACTGATCACACACGAACATTCCAAATTGTCTGATGTCTTTCTATGTACATTAGAATATGTTTATGTACCATTCATAGGCATAGTACACACATATTATATTTATAATATTCAATACTCCTACCCATATTTTTCATATTCCCCATTCAACACTATACAATTGCTGCTAGTTTACAATTTTATGTTTATTTTTGCTATATTTTTATAGCTATATTTTTGCTTTATACATTTCTAAATTCTTACTGCATAGATGCTGTGTGCCATGTCACAATAATTTCATTGTTCAGAATGACTCTGTGTTATTGGGTGGACAGGGACAAACCTGCTTCAAATTGTGACTTGAGTGAAATACTTTTTATGGCACTACTGAGTTTGGCCGGCAAGAATATGGTCTCATCCTTTGACTCTATAGTTGCAATGGAAGCACATTATAAATATAATTTATAGAATGAAATAAACATTTCAGAACAACTATGGCTTAATGATTATCCTTACACTTTAGAAAACACTAGTCGAATAAGAAATGGGAGATATGACTGATTTTGCCAAAGATTTGTTTACAGTGATACACTTGAAACAAACAGACAAACCGAAAACTGCAGACAGTGCCTTCCCACGCGATCAACTGACCTTAAAACATCTAAAGAAACACAGCCTAACGTGGTCATCAATTGCTGCCTTGAAGTACACCATTAAATAAAAGCTTTCTGCTGCGAATGTCAAATGTAGGCTTAACTGTTAATAATGGAGTGAAAAGCAAACCTCTCAACAAGCAAGCAGGTCGCAGCAATGAGAATCCAGAGAGTGTGCATTCACGCGAAGGGGCTTATAAGTCGCTTGAAATAATCACGGGTCGTGGGTTGCGGTTTTTTGGGCTTGTTTTTAAAAATATGGTTGCTTGTTAGGAAAATCTGACAAGCGACTTCGTTTATTCACATTTATGGTCGCTACTTTCTCTAAATGTATTGACACTGTCTGCTCACAGCCTCACAATAATATTAGTGCTGTAGTGTAATTCACTCTACTACAAATCCCCACGTGGATCTTTCCTGCCCCCACCTCCCTCCCATTGGCGAAAAATCAAGTTAGAATTCCAAGCGATGTTTCAAGTTTCAACGTTTATTTGTCAAATGCACTGAACAACACAGGGTCATCCTGAACAATTGAAGTCTTGTGACACTACGTAGTGAAAGTAAAGAAGAATATATAATAACAAGAAACCAGGCAAGCCTAGTTCAGCCGGCCCGCAATAGAAAGTGCTACCCTCTCAAGAATCAAACCCAGAGAATCGTGGAATCTACCAGAAACAATTAATAAATGGCGTTGCTCACAATAGATTCAAACTTAGGTCTTCCACATGAGAACCACTACGCCACGGCTTTACACATTTCAGCAGTTGCTAGACACCACTGAGGATTGTGTTAAACTGACTAACGTTTCTTATTAAGTTTACCTCCACCATAGCGTCTATTAACTGTATTGCTTTTGCCACTGGCCATTTTAACAGATTATTAGCCAGTAATAGGCTTTACTAGTATCTACTAACTTACTGGAATAGTCACAAGAATTGAGCAATTGCTAGCGAGACTGAAGATGAACTTTTCCATGCCAGAAACAGTCGCAATATAACCGTATACAGTTTTAGTTAAGGCTTACTATAACGTAACTACTAAATGTTGTAGCCAGCTAAGTGTTTGTCTATCCTGACTCAAAACGCATGCACGGATGCGTACTTCGAAAATCCACCAGAAACAGTCGCAATATAACCGTAAACTGTTTTATTTCAGGCTTACTATAATGTAGTCAGGCTTACACTAGCAGCAGTTTAAAAGAGTTCATAGGCATTTTTTCAATGTTTGACTGGAGGGTTGGCATTCATGACATGAATCGTGTTTACTCGGCACTAGTTTTACAACAACAGCCTAAAAACGTGTTGGTAGGCTACACATCCGTTAGTACAATGGATGTGAGGAAATCTGAATATCTCTCCTTGCGTCCCGTACCGTAGTCTCTCAAAAACCCATCAAACAAGAATGCTAGTGGTCTCCCCAAACCCGAGGCGCTGTGTTGTGTAAATCCACCTGTTAACACTTTGCTTGTAGCATGGTAAGTTGTCAATATTTAATGTTTTTCCTAGTCTATGCTAAGCATTAATGTTTCCACCAAAGCATATTCTAATAGTGGAATAAACAAACAATATCTGCGCTCTGCATGAATTACAGATGTACCCTGATTGATGTTTGTAGATGACATCTCTAGCCACCATGACTACCTTTTGCCATTGCCTATTCAAGTAGCCTACCTCATGCATTTGGTTGAATTTGGGAATCATATATAGAGACACAATTACTTGGTTGTGGCTAACCTTCTTTTAGGAAATCTAATGTTTACAGGACCCCACCTGAACCCCATTCTAACCACATTTCTGCCCAAACATCAAAGGACAAAACATTGACCAGCTTAGGTGTGATTCAGTGGGGTAAATGCCTACACACCCAGCAGCTGACCAGGTAAGAGGGGCTGATATGTGTTGCATACAGTTGCCTAACGTAGCAGTTATTAACCTTGGCACGTTAATCAAGAGAACAATATGAGATGGAAGAACTATGGGATCATAGAGCAGCAACCTTCTATTTATTTTTCCATGGACTACATTTAGATGGGGCCAGTTATTGTGATAAGTTATAGATTGACATTTAAGGGCAGTGACAACTTGTATTTATCAACTACAGAATTGATAAATGTAACTACAGAAGAGTATGCGATTAATCATGATTCATTATTTTAATCATTTGACAGCACTAATTGAAATACATTACAATATTCAAAAATGTGTTCTTTTAGATAAAACTTTGGATATTGAGTGATCTTATATTTGTTTTTATTTTGATATTGAGGAATCATTGAGGAATTGATACATTAGAAATACATATATTTTATTACATAATAAAATGAAAATGCGCTAGTAAGATCCAAATAGAACGCTTGACTGTGTGTGTAAAACTTAACAAATGGCGGGATTGCCCTCTTCAGACATTTAAGAGTGAAAATCTTCACAACAATGGGCAGTGTATAATATTCTGAAATACAGGAAGTTACAAATCTTTGACGGTAAGGAAGAAAACATGCACAGTACTTTCTAGTTTACTCCTAGACATAGCATGTCAGCAACATAGACCACATTGGTATTCAGACAATTACAATGCTTTTTGTCTTGCCAGGAGCCTTCCATCAAACACGCCTGTAATTAACTCTCCACGTGTTGACTATAAGAGGAAGTTTACATTTTAAAGCAACTTCTAAAAGTTCAAGGCCACCTGGGAAACTGGTTTACAAGCAGAACAGATTACCAGAATGGTTTCTTAGCTGCAACACACCTACATGGCCATTTCTTGTAAGTTTTCTTCTCATAGTCAAAGCATGTACTCTGGTGCCAAAAGACTGTTGCCTGGTGATATAACATAACTTTCTGGTAATAGAAGTCTGTTGCCTGGTGATATAACTTTACTGTCTGGTAAAAGAAGACTGTAGCCTGGTGATATAACATTACTGTCTGGTAATAGAAGAGTGTTGCCTGGTGATATAACATTACTGTCTGGTGTTAGAAGACATCATATTGGTGCATCTGTATGATTTTTCATGGTGCCGTGGAAATTACCAAAGATGGAGTGGAATCCAGATACTAAGGTGCTGAAATGATTCACTTTACAAGCATTTGCATGGAAGTTAGCAATCTAACAGCGTAGCTTGTCATGTTAACAAGAGATGGTCACAGACTTGAGTTTTCTAACCCTTTCATATAAGAATTCCTGGATTGTTTTGCTCTTGTTTCTGAAAGCAAGTTGATAATTTTTATATGGTCATTGTTTATACATGGACATGTTTGCCCCAATGCTTGTGGCATGGCATTTTATTCAGACATTTCTGTAGGAGAGTTTCTGAGAAGTGCATTCACTACCATCTATTTAGGGATGAAGCATTCAGCATTTGTGTCTTGTCTTTGCCAACATCTGTTGACTTGCTCTTTCTAAAACATGTATTAAATATTGATCTAAATTACTGAGCCACTTTGGCAAATATTCTACTGTAGTTGCTAATAAAGCACTGGCTATATAACTATAACACATTCTGTGTATCAATTAACTTTTGAGGTTAGTTATGCTTTTTGAAATCAATTGTGCCAGTCCATTAAGTGGTGCTCGTTCCTGGATAACAGTCCTGTGACAGCCTTGTAGTCTGGGTTATCACTGGACAGACCAGAGGCAGCGTTGTAGTCTGGGTTATCACTGGACAACAGACCAGTGACATCCTGGTAGTGTGGGTTACCATTGGAACACAGACCAGAGGAAGCGTTGTAGTCTGGGTTATCACTGGACAACAGACCAGTGACATCCTGGTAGTGTGGGTTACCATTGGACCACAGACCAGAGGCAGCGTTGTAGTCTGGGTTATCATTGGACAGACCAGTGACAGACTCATAGTCTGGGTTATTATTTGTCTGCTTACCAACACCATCATATGTTATCACAACAATCAATAAATTATAAAGCCTTTATATATAAAACTTTTGACTCACCCATTCATTTAAAGTAATTTTGTCACCATTGGTAATCATGAATCTGATTATTATTATCTGATTATGACATACAAAGTTCCCCAGGGATCAGTTCTCGGACCGCTTCTGTTCAATCTCTATATACTACCTCTGGGACAAATTATACAGAACAACAACATTAACTAACACAGCTATGCAGACAATACTCAAATATATATGGCTCTCGAACCGTATGACTACAGCTCAATAGACTCAGGGTCACCAAAACAGCATTCTATCATCTTACAAATATAGCCAGAATCAAGGGCCTGGTGTCCCAAAAAGACCAAGAGAAGCTCATCCATGCTTTTATCTCTAGTAGGGTTGACTACTGTAATGGCCTCTTAACTGGACGCCCCAAAAAGACTGTAAAACAGCTGCAGCTCATTCAGAATGCAGCTGCTAGAATGTTAACCAGGACCAAGAGAACAGAGCATTTCACTCCGGTTCTTAAATCTTTGCATTGGCTTCCAATCAGTTACAGAATAGATTTTAAAGTGGTGCTTTTAGTTTATAAATCTCTGAATGGTTTAGGACCCGAATACATTTGTGATATGTTTGAAGAATATAAACCGAGCAGGCCTCTTAGATACATGAACACAGGTCAGCTAGTTGAGCCCAGAATCCAGACTAAACATGGAAAAGCTGCGTTTAGCAGTTATGCTGTACACAACTGAAATAAACTACCAGAAGATCTTAGACGTGCCCCAAACGTATCCATTTTTAAATCCAAGTTAAAAACACTTCTCTTTTCACGTGCCTATGACTGAGTGCTTGAACTTAACCAGTTTTTATTGGTTTTTATTCTATTTTCTTCTTTGATGTTTTATTGTTATGATGTATTTTTATATTTCTCTCTTTCTTTGATTCAATGTTTTATTATTTTGTTGTTATTCTATTTTAGTTTTGCTATGTTTTACCAATCGTTTTTCTGTAATGCAAGTTCTGGTGCTATCAGAAGAATAACCTCTGTGTAAATTTAACAATTTGCTGGTGTCTGATAATGCACGTTCTTGTGCTGCTGTTTAGACATCGACGTTGAGTATTATCTCACAAAAGGACTGACGAGTTTATCCAAACGCTGGAGGGCGAGGATTGAGATACCGGGGTGGTTCAGTAAACAGTTATGGGAACTGTAATTCATTTAGGATGAATATTAAATGCATGTACAGACATGGCATAAATATCCCCCTGGAGAGAGCCAAGTAAGACATCGATGTAGAGATATCTCACAAAGGGACTGACGGGTTCTTCCTAGTGCTGGAGTGCATGGATTTAGATACTGGGGTGGAGTCCCCTTGGAGAAAGCCGGGTTAGAGATTTGTAACAATCTGTCTGTTTTATTCTATTGCATTTTCATATCTTTCTTTTCATTGTAAAGCACATTGAATTGCGTCTATGTATGAACTGTGCTATATAAATAAACTTGCTTGCTTGCTTGAAGTCACAAAGTGCTTTTAGATAACCAGTCTGAAACCCCCAAAACCAAGCAATAACAACAAATTTATGCACAGAGGCAAGAAAAACCTCCTTATTAGGGTTATAACCAAGGAAGAAACCTAGAGTGGAGACGGATTCTGAGGGTTGGCTAGTTACGGCACGTAGAACCACTGCATTTGGTTCTGTGTGAATGTGTTATTACGGACAAGGGAGAAAATGCATGTGGGAGGGAACAAGCCTGTTTGAAGGCAATAGCTTGATCCCTTAGGATACAACACAATAGCTTTATCATCAGATGGAGAACAGAGTTATATCCATTCCCCATTCCTAAGTAATGAACATGTTAAGACTGGTAACTAAACTGTAGGTCAAAACCTTCGTCCATAATGGCCTTAGGGAGCATAAACATTTCAGCTACACTTGTAAACCTTAAACCTTAATATTAAATAATTAATATTATCTATTGTAATTATCAATAATGTACAAACATTTATAGCAATAAGTCATGATGGGGTGCGCCAATGACTACTGCTAAAAGCTGTTCTTCGACACGAAGCACTGCATACTACAAATCCAGAGATGCTTTATTGCTATAATAAATCGGTTGTAAAAAATAATGGTATTCAATGTATTCAATCTAAACTTCATGATTTGTATTTTGGAAGGGATCTATGTGTCTCTTGGAAGATTAAACATATTATCCAAATTCACATTATTCCCTTACAGAATTCAGTCTGTAAAGGTTTAACTGTGTGTACAACATGTTTTATTTTTTCTCAGACAACAGGACCTACAACATGGTGTCTGGTATCCGGAAGTACATCCGAGACCACTTGCTGCAGCAAAGAATCTGCAGATCCCGGCTGGTGACCAAAGATGGCCGCTGTAATATTGAATTCGGCAACATGAAGTATGGCAACCATTTTGCCTACCTCATGGACTTCTGGACGACTTCTGTGGATTCGCGCTGGCGCTTTGTCCTATTTTTCTTCATTGCGTCCTTCACACTGAGCTGGTTCTTCTTTGGCCTGCTGTGGTTCTGGGTCGCGTGGAGCAATGGAGACCTGACATGGCAGAATCCCTCATGGGACCACCTTTACTGTGTTGACAATGTCAACGACCTAACAACAGCCTTCCTGTTCTCTGTTGAGACCCAGACCTCCATTGGCTATGGTGTACGTGTCATCACACCTCTCTGTCCTAGTGCTATTGCTCTACTCATGATCCAGTTTCTCATCGGGTCCATTATCAACTGCTTCCTTTGTGGAGTGATCCTGGCAAAGATCTCACGTTCCAAGAAAAGGGCAAAGACCATCACCTTCACTAAGATGGCTGTCATTTGTCCTAAGAAGGACTTCCTTTGGCTCATGATCAGAGTGGCTAACTTACGCAAGACCCTGATGATTGGGAGCCAGATCTATGGCAAGCTGTTAAGGACAACCATCACACCAGATGGAGAGACAATCATCATGGATCAGGTGAACATTGAGTTCATGGTGGATGCTGGGAAGGACAACCTCTTCTTTGTGTGTCCTCTCACACTCTACCATGTTATTGACAAGTCTAGTCCATTCTTTGAGATGGCAGTGGACACCCTCCAAAAGCAGGAGTTTGAGCTGGTGGTCTTTTTGGACGGCACTGCCGAGTCCACCAGCTCATCCTGCCAGGTCAGAACTTCTTTCATCCCTCAGGAGATTATGTGGGGTTACAACTTCATGCCCATCATCTCCCGCAGTAAAGAGGGCAAATACAGAGTGGATTTCTCCAACTTCTCCAAGGTGTTGCCTGTGGCCACTGCCCATTGTCCCTATTGTTTCCACAACATTGGGCACCACCTCTGCTCACCCTCTCCAGCTAATGGAATTGACAACGGGGGATTTGAAGACATTGATATTCTAGAACAGGGGTCTCCAACTTTTTCAGCATAAGAGCTACTTTGCAGAACATGAAACATAACACAAGCTATTTTAATTATTTTTGCTTTCTATTAGGCACATTTGCATTGTCTTCCCTATAACGTTCCATGTCTTTAGTACACAGAGAGAATATTTCGGTTTCTGATTTAAAGCCAAGGAATACATTAAATCAGTAATCAGTTCTTTCTTTATGTTTGAAAAAAATGTTTAATTTCTCTTTAATTCAAATTGTTGTAAAGAAAAAAAAGGAGCTAGGGCAGGATTCATCTGTAGCCTTTTGTGCTGCTATTTATGATACAAAAGGAAATTAAAATATAGATACAAATAATTTAATTATTGAATGGCTACAGGTAGACACCAGGACCTACTATAAATGGGATGCTAGCCACCAGGAGCTACTATAAATGGGATGCGAGCCTCCAGAAGCTACTATAAATGGGATGCTAGCCACCAGGAGCTACTATAAATGGGATGCTAGCTACCAGAAGCTACTATAAATGGGATGCTAGCCACCAGTATCTACCATAAATGGGATGCTGGCCACCAGGAGCTACCATAAATAGGATGCTAGCCAGCAGTTGCTAATCATAAATTAACGAATCGTGTGCGGGTCATAGTAGGGCTGTCCTGTATGAAGTAAGTCTTCTGCCGCCAAAGACGCATACCAGAGATGCAGGATGCAGAAGAAGCTGTATCGAGGTAAACATTCCACAGAACGTTTATGTTATTTCATTTAAATGCATTAATTATTTGTAATGTTTTATTACACTGTCCTACTCTAACAATAATTTATTAGTATAATAAATAGTTACTATAGAAATATAAATGTTAACCTAACATTTATTCAAAACTTATTACTGGTTAGTTAGTCAGTTGTGCGTATTGCTGGATTGTTTCGATTGATTTAATGGGGAACAGATGACAATCTTCCTTCCAATTAGGACAGATTTTTCTGTATTGATCAACAAGATTTGCTGAGAATTAGCAATCTCCTCTTTTATAAATCAGCACACTTGCTCTGTAATTAATGATGGATGTCATTCATGAGACACAATGTACATTGGCATGACATTCATTTAAAAGATGCTGACACTGTAAGACATGTGAGAATGCTAAACTAATTTTATGCTAAACAAAAGTGAAAGCACTGAGGCTTCACAGCGAGTTTAGATTCACGATAAACTCAAAACAACCTGAACCTTTTCTTTACTCCCCTGATAGCCAGGTGTGGAGAAAATAACACGTCTGGCATATTTAAGTCAAAACTAGACTCAAACTAATGTCACTTTCACTAGACTGTGATAACCTCATAACATGTCACCAGTTTGCCAACAGTGCTTCACAGGCCTACAGCAAGACTATAGTGTGGGGACTTTGCGAGAAATTGAGGCAAATATAATATCATCTGATATTTATGCCTAGCCAATGTATTGCAATGTGCTGTAGTATAATTCTGTCAGATAATTTACTGTAGTATAATCCTGTCAGATAATTTACTGTAGTACAATCATGTCAGATAATTTACTGTAGTATAATCTTGTCAGATACTGTACTGTAGTATAATCCTGTCAGATACTTGACTGTAGTATAATCATGTCAGATAATTTACTGTAGTATAATTAAGTCAGATACTTGACTGTAATCATTTCAGATATTTTTGCTGTTATTATATTAGTTGGAATAGCACTTCTGTTCTGACTGGGAGTGAGATGTCTTTTGTTGCAATTTTCTCTCCTTATATTTTTCGGATTTTACAGGGAATTTCAGACTTTAATTAAGTATGATATTGGTCATCAATATGTGAATATCATTAAATCCAACCTGTTTTTATTTTTCTGTGTGCAATTGCTTCTTTCTTTTAATACGCAGGATGTCATTTTTTGTTCTGTAAACACTTATAAGGGTACATGTCCCTTACAGGTTGATTATTTATTTTTTGATCTCCTGCACATGCACTTTGCCTTTAACACAATGTTTAGATATTGTTTTTTATTTTTTGCAAATAAATCTGGAAATACATATATTTAAATACATGTGTTCTGTTATAATTTTAAAGATGAACAGCTCTCCACAAATGTGGATTTAAAGAATAAATCTACATAATAAATTCAATCAAATCAAACTTCATTTATAAAGCACTTTTCTGAAATGGGATTCTTAAAAAGACTTTAGATTGTTTAACAAATTAAATAATACATATTTCATTCATTCATTTGACACTCTTATCCAGAGAAACTTTCAGTTGTCATAAGAAATAGTGATTACCCCCATAGAAACAGATTCTGAATCAGAATTTGCTTTAGACAGACCCAGCTAGATTTCGCTAGCTGCGTAAACATGTGGAGACAGAAAAAAAAATGTAAACAAGGTTGACACAGTTATATACAATTGGAGGTGAATAGAATGATAATGGGATATGAGTGGTGAGTATATAATATACTGTATCTTGGGATAAATTTCTCATGATTGATCTGTCCTAAAGGTTTCTGAAATAGTAGCTGGTCAGGGCGGTATGGTTCAAATAGGGACTTTCATCAACTATGTAGAGCGTTATGGGTCACTGTAAATCTGAATAAGTTAGCAGAACACAAAACATTTTAGGTAACTGATTGCCTTAAAAGATTTAAGTTTATTTACTCAAAAGCCATTTGTTTGTGGAACTTACATATGTAGAGTTACTTATACATGTACCTTTTGATTACAAGTCAATTGAATGGCTAAAAAAGTAAACTGAAATGTTTTCAGTTACTGACACTTAAAATGGTAATTTTTCACACGTAATAAAATTAATATTGCTAAACAATTTTAAATAAATTAACTGAGTATTTATTTTTGGAAAAACTCAATGTGTGTGTTTCCACCATAATTATACTGTAATTTAAAGGAAATTCAATTATTGAATGATAACAAATATAAAACTAAAAACTTATGATTTAAATAACTCAAAACCTTTTGGTTCTAAACTTAAAAGTTTTGTGGCAACTGATTGTCTCAAAAGAAATGAGTATTACTCACACTGTAAACCTCAATATGTTCCCAGAACTGAAAAAAAAAAAAAATTAAACAGGGTATCAAATTTCAGTTGTATTTGCTTAAAGGAATTGAGTAATACACTAAGCTACACCTACAATATAATTTCCAAATATGCATTGCCCTTCCAAGTGAACTCTGGAGTTAACACCCATGATTGTATTTGTTAATGACAGAGACATGGTTATTGAACACATTTATTTTCTTTATTTTCACTTCATTGACTGTTATAAAATAGTCAACTGTGAATACTTAACTTATCCCATAAATCCTTATTTTGAAGTCTTGTAACCCACCTAGCTCATGGACTATTCATTTAAGATGTACTCAAATACACTGTTCTGTCCAATTAAAATCCTAGCCCAGGTGCCAGAAAGCCATGGTTAAAAAAACTTTGTTAACTTTCGGGAAATTCCCAGATTTCCAAAAATGAAACTTTCACATAACCTGGAAACTTTGCCAGAATTTCTCAAAGCTACCCACAAGGCACTGGCTTGCAAAAATGAATGAACATTTCTCATTGGAATCCAGCTGTAGTTTTGACAGGAAGATTTTATGCAATTGTTACAACCATTTCAGTAGTGGGCTCAAATTATTTGTTTTACTACATGATTAGATTACTTTAGACAAATGTATGTGTTTGATGTTTGTGTAGCTAAGATGAATTAATCTACAATTTAATGTACAAAAAAGGATAATAAAACAATTTCAAAATATGAACCTGAAGCGGAGCATGCTGGGAATATTTTTATTTTAAATTTTAGTAAAAGTCAATGTGACATAAAAATATTTAGTCATTAGGAACATTTGTCTAACTTTGAATTACACTTATTAGAAACATTTGAATAAGAAAGACATTAGGATTTACAGTGTTCTTATAGGGACATTCATCAACTCTATATAGTGCATTATAGTTCATATAGGGACTTTCATCAACTCTATATAGAGCTTTATGGTTCATATAGGGACTTTCATCAACTATATATAGAGTGGTATGGTTCATATAGGGACATTCATCAACTCTATATAGTGCATTATAGTTCATATAGGGACTTTCATCAACTCTATATAGAGCGTTATGGTTCATATAGGGACTTTCAACTATATATAGAGTGGTATGGTTCATATAGGGACATTCATCAACTGTATTTAGAGCGTAATGGTTCATATAGGGACTTTCATCAACTATATATAGAGCGTCATGGTTCATATAGGGACTTCTCAACTATACAGGGCGGTATGGTTCATACAGTATAGGTACTATCTTCAACTATATAGAGCGATATGGTTCTTATAGATTAGATTATATTCAGCTTTGTCATTGGACAGTACAAGTACAGTACAACGAAATTAGCATCTAACCAGAAGTGCAAATAGAAGAGGGCAGAAAATTTACAAGTATTAAGTATAATGTTTGTTACATGTGGGATGTTTAGATGTGCAATGAAGGCAAATGCAGTACAAATGGCAATTCTAAATGTGCAATGAAGGCAAATTGAAGGTAGCATGGGCAACTGAAATGCAAGCATAGCAGCAATGAGGTTCCTGAGGTAGACATGTATATGTAACAACTGAAAACATCCTTATCAGACTGCAAAGCAGTGTCAGAGTCCAGTAGTACAAGGAGAGTAGTGCAACAAGGTCCCTGAGAGGCAGTACTAAGCGGTGGACGGGTGGGTGTGGTTAGTGATGGGGTGGGTCAGAGTTCAGCAGGGTTATAATAGATGGGAAGAAACTGTTCCTGAGCCTGCTGGTGTGGGAACTAAGAGACCTGTTCTGCCTGCCTAAAGAAAGGAGGGGAAACAGTTTGTGGCATGGGTGTGAAGGGTCCCTGATGATGCTGCGCACCCTCTGCAGACACTGCTTACACTGGAGGTCTACGATGGTTAGGAGCTGGGCACCAGTGATGTGCTGCAGTAAAAGTTTGCAAGGCAAGCAAGCAAGTTCATTTACAGTGGATATAAAAAGTCTACACACCCCTTTTAAAATGCCAGGTTTTTGTGATGTAAAAGAATGAGACAAAGATAAATCATGTCAGAACTTTTTCCACTTTTAATGTGATCTATAATGTGAACAATTCAATTGAAAAACAAACTGAAATCTTCGAGGGGGAAAAATGAAAAATAAAAACCTTACAATAACCTGGTTGCATAAGTGTGCACACCCTTAAACTAATACTTTGTTGAAGCACCTTTTGATTTTATTCGATGAGACCTGGAGCGTGAATGCAGACTTTAGACTTCCTGTAATCCACAATGAGCTCCTTGGTTTTCTTTGCATTTAGGGCCAGGTTGTTGTCAGCGCACCATGCCGCCAGGCACTTGACCTCCTCCCTGTAGGCTAACTCGTCGTTGTCACTGATAAGGCCTACCACCGTGGTGTCGTCTGCGAATTTGACGATGGTGTTGGAACTGTTTACAAGTACACAGTCATAGGTGAAGAGGGAGAACAGGAGGGAGCTCAGCATGCAGCCTTGTGGAACACCAGTGTTCAGGATCAGGGTGGAGGAGGTGAAGTAGTCTAACCTGACAGACTGGGATTTGTTGGTAAGGAAGTCCAAAGTCCAGTTGCAGAGAGAGGGGCTGATGTCCAGGTCATGGAGTTTGTTGACCAGTCTAGAGGGGATGACCGTGTTGAATGCTGAGTCTATGAATAGCATTCTCAATAGGTGTTGGTTTTGTCCGTGTGGGTCAGGGCAGAGTGTAAAGCTATGGAGATGGCGTCCTCTTTTGACCTGTTAGATCGGTAGGCAAACACATAGGGATCTGGTGTTGGGGGGAGGACTTAAGGTGGGCCAGAACTAGTCTTTCGAAGCACCTCATAATCATGGGGGTTAGGTCAGGTCAGGAGTGCGTCAGGTCGGAAGTCATTCAGGCTAGACGCAGTCGACTGCTTCAGCACTGGCACAATGGTTGCGGTCTTGAAGCACATTGGGACAACCGCCTGGGCCAGTGTCAATTCGAAAATGTCAGTAAAAACCTCGGCCAGCTGCCCAGCACATGCTGGACAAGCAGCCTTGTGTGCATTCCTGCTCAGCAAGCAAGCAAGCAAACACGTTTATTTATATAGCACAATTCATACATAGAAGCAATTGAATGTGCTTTAGAATGAATAGAAAGATATAAAAATGCAATAGAATAAAACAGTCAGATTGTTACAATTCTCTAACCAGCCTCCAGGGGGACTCGACCCCAGTATCTCAATCCTCGCACTCCAGCACTAGGAAGAACCCGTCAGTCCCTTTGTGAGATAATCTCTACATCGATGTCTTTCCCAGCCGTCTCCAGGGGGACATTTATACCATGTCTGTATATGCATTTAATATTCATCCTCAATAAATTATAGTTCCCAGAACTGTTTACTGAACCACCCAGGTATCTCAATCCTCTCGCTCCAGTGCTTGGATAAACTCGTCAGTCCTTTTGTGAGATAATACCCTTCATCAATGTCTGAACAGCAGCACAAGAATTGCGTCATCAGCAGATTGTTACATTTACACAGAGGTTATTCTTCTGATAGCACCAGAACTTGCATTACAGAAAAACAATTGGTAAAACATAGCAAAATAGAAATAGAATAACAACAAATTAATAAAACATTGAATCAAAGAAAGAGAGAAATATAAGAAATACATCATAATAATAAAACTCACACATCTGTCATGGATATTCTGAGGTGGAGGTTGTCTGGGGAGAGCTCAACTGTAATGGCTGGATCTTTGTTGTCCCCGTCGAAGCGACTGTAGAATCTGTTTAATTCGTTGTTGATGACGACGTTGCTGGCTGTGGGGGTGGGGTTCTTTGGCCGGTAGTCAGTGATGGCTTGGATGCCCTGCCACATGCGTCGGGGTTCGGAGTTGTTGAAGTGCTCCTCAATTCGCAGTTTGTAGTCATTTTTAGTCATCTTGATGCTCCTTTTCAAGTTGGCCCTGGATGAGCTGTTGGCCTCCGCATCACTGGATCTGAACGCAGCGTCGCGTGGCAGGCCTCGTTGGATCTGAACGCAGCGTCGCGTGGCAGGCCTCGCTCGATCTGAACGCAGCGTCGCGAGGCAGGCCTCGCTGGATCTGAACGCAGCGTCGCGTGGCAGGCCTCGCTGGATCTGAACGCGGCGTCGCGTGGCAGGCCTCGCTGGATCTGAACGCAGCGTTGCGTGCCTTTAGCGGCTGTCGGGCATCTCTGTTCATCCACGGCTTCTGGTTGGGGAAGGTCTTTATTAGTCTTTATTATTTAATGGGTGGTGATATTGTTGGTGCAGATGTTGATGTAATTCAGAACAGAAGAAGCATACAATTAGGTCCAGAAATAATTGGACACTGACACAAGTTTTGTTATTTTGGCTGTTTACCAAAATGTTTTCAAGTTACAGTTAAATAATGAATATGGGATTAAAGTGTCTCTCAGCTTTAATTTGAGGGTATTCACATCCAAAGTGGAGTAAGGGTTTAGGAATTATAGCTCTTTAATATGTAGCCCCATCTTTTTCAATCGACCAAAAGTAATTGGACAATGGACTCAAAAGCTGTTTCATGGACAGGTATGGGCTATTCCTTCATTATTTATTCATCAGTTAAGCAGGTAAAAGGTCTGGAGTTGATTCCAGATGATGTGGCATTCGCATTTGGAAGCTGTTGCTATGAACCCACAACATGTGGTCAAAGGAGCTCTCATTGCAAGTGAAACCGGCCATCCTTAGGCTGTAAAAAAAATACATCAGAGAGATAGCAGGAACATTTGGAGTGGCCAAATCAACAGTTGATGAAAACAGTGGTATTCCATGGTAAAGAAAAACTCCTTCACAACATCCAGCCAAGTGAAGAACACTCTCCAGGAGGTAGGCATATTATCCAAGTCTACCAGTGTGATGGCATGGGCATGCATGGCTTCCAGTGGCACTGGGTCACTCGTGTTTATTGATGATGTGACAGAAGACAGAAGCAGCCGGATGAAATCTGAAGTCTATAGGGATTTATTTAGTTGCTCAGATTCAGACAAATTCAGCAAAGTTGATTGTGGACGGTGCTTCACTTTACAGATGGACAATGACGCAAAATATACTGCGAGTGCAACCCAGGAGTTTTTTAAGGCAAAGAAATTGAATATTCTGCAATATCACCTGATCTCAACCCGATCGAGCATGCATTGCAATTGCTGAAGACAAAACTTAAGGCAGAACGACCCTCGAACAAACAACAACTGAAGACAACTGCAGTAAAGGCCTGGCAAAGCATCACAAAGTATAAAACCAAGAGTTTGGTGATGTCCATGCGTTCCAGACTTCAAGCAGTCATTGCCTGCAAAGGATTCTCAGCAAAGCATTAAAAATGAACATTTTATTTATGATTTTGTTAAGTTGTTCAATTACATTTGAGCCCCTGAAATAAGGGGACTGTGTATGAAAATGGTTGCAATGGTTCCAGTTCCTGGCAATTCCATGGTTTTTTCATTTCGAACCCATTGTGGTGCATACAGAGTCCAAATATTAGTATATTTATATATGTTTCAATGTCTGAATGGGAGTCAAGGGTGGCCCGAGTGGAAAACAATTTCCAGTCTGTGTGTTGAAACTGGTGCTGTAGTAGTGGGTCTGACCCTTCTGACCACACTTTGACTGTCCTCACTGATGGTTGCACCTGTTTAATGAGGGGTAAATACTTGTGAAAGATAAAAGGAGGTCAGACTGTCCCAGGTGGGGAGGAGAATGGATTTGTACGCCTCTGGAATGTTTGTATACACGGTCTAGTGTATTGTCTCTGGTGGGGCAGTAGTCCGGAGGAATATAGGCTGCAGTGACATCAATAGAGTTGAACCCCCGAGGCAAGTAAAAAGGCCTGCACCTAATCATCAGGTACTCCAGATTGGTTGAGCAGTGACTCCTGGTTATGTTAGTGTCTGTACACCATGCTGTGGTTACATAAATGCACAGGCCACCTCCTCTGGTTCTGTTCACATAAATGCACAGGCCACCTCCTCTGGTTCTGTTTACATAAATGCACAGCCCACCTCCTCTGGTTCTGTTTACATAAATGCACAGCCCAACTCCTCTGGTTCTGTTTACATAAATGCACAGCCCACCTCCTCTGGTTCTGTTTACATAAATGCACAGGCCACCTCCTCTGGTTCTGTTTACATAAATGCACAGCCCAACTCCTCTGGTTCTGTTTACATAAATGCACAGCCCACCTCCTCTGGTTCTGTTTACATAAATGCACAGCCCAACTCCTCTGGTTCTGTTTACATAAATGCACAGGCCACCTCCTCTGGTCTCACCTCTGCTGTTTGGTCAGCCCTGAAGATGTCGCGCCCCTCCAGCCCAATTGCGTTGTCGGGTATGTTGTTGTGTAGCCACAATTCTGTGAAAATCATCATGCTGCAATCCATAATCCTTTTTTGTGACATGATTCTTATTCGTATTTTGTCCATTTTGTTTGGCAGTGACCGTACGTTAGCGAGGAAAGTGCTAGGTATTGAAAGCTGATGGGGGGTTAGCTTTTTCCTAGCCCGGAGGCCACCCCGATTCCCTCGCCTATGTTTATGATCTTGATGCCATCTCCGGGCACTTCCCACCGGCGATGTAAATTGCGTCTCCCAGGGCGTCTTCGCGATCTCCAGTGGAAGTTGGATGTTGTCAAAAACTCTTTCTGTGCATTGCTTCGACTATCTTGTTGGCTATGAAGAGTGTATGTCAGGTTGTACTGAGTGAATGTAAGTAAGAATGTTAATGTAATTAATGGATAGTGGTAGCTGGCCCAGTCCCAGACATCAGTAGTGGTAGCTGGCTCGGTCCCAGACATGGGTAGTGGTAACAGGGGAGGGTCAGCTGGCTCTGTCCCAGACATCAGTAGTGGTAGCTGGCCCTGTCCCAGACATGGGTAGTGGTAACAAGGGAGGGTCAGCTGGCCTTGTCAGACTGTAAAACAGGTGCAGCTCATTCAGAATGCTGCTGCTAGAATGTTAACCAGGACCAAGACAACAGAGCACATCACTCCTTAAATCTTTGCACCGGCTTCCAGTCAGTTACAGAATATATTTTAAAGTGGTGCTTTTAGTTTATAAATCACTGAACGGTTTAGGCCCCAAATAAATTTCTGATATGTTTGAACTCAAGAAAAACAGAAATGCTCATTTTAGGACCCAAGAAACAAAGAGCTTTGTTGGCAGATCTCACTGAGAACCTCGACGGCTGCATAGTTGTATCCCAAAAAACTGTAAGAAACCTCTGCGTTACCCTTGACCCTGACCTCTCCTTTGATGAACATAAAATATGTCTCAAGAGTTGCTTATTTTCATCTTCGAAACATTGCAAAAATCAGAAACTTTCTATCAAAAACAGATGCAGAAAAACTAATCCACGCTTTTGTTACTTCTAGATTAGATTACTGCAATGCTCTTCTTTCCGGTTACCCTGATAAATCAATTAATAAACTTCAATTAGTGCTGCACACGGCTGCTAGAATCCTAACTAGAACAAAAAAATGTGAACACATTACTCCAGTACTAGCCTCTTTACACTGGCTGCCTGTTAGGGTTAGGGCTGATTTTAAGGTTTTATTGTTAACCTATAAATCAATACATGGACTTGCTCCTACTTACCTCGCTGAAATGATCCAGCCATACA
>JACXGI010014406.1:0-19104 GCA_016801175.1 Esox masquinongy | reverse complement strand
CTTTTGAGTGCAGCGGTGTTTGGAAGACTGTTGGGTTGGGTGCGGTGTTTGCCCGATAATGTGATTACCTTCAAGGGATAAGACAAGTGTGAGAGAATCGATGTTTGTGCGTGTGTACATGTGTGTGGTTCTGTGTGCATGTTAGCGTGCATGAACCTGTACACTGTTAGAACAAAGTGCTTTGTAACACCCAGTACAAGTGGCAGCTGAGCTGCCAGCAGCTTAACTGAATACTTTGGATAGCCTCCCTTTGCCAAGATAACGGCACTGAGTCTTCAGTCGACCCTCCTCGGTTCAGCTCATCCCACAGGTTTTCTAGGAGGTTTAGGTCAGGGTACTGGAATGGCCATGGCGAAACCTTAATTCTGTGGACAGTGAGTAATTTTTGTGTTGAATTTTGAGGTGCGCTTTGGATCATTGTCCTGCTGGAAGATACAACCCCGGCCCAGTTCAATTTTCCTGGCAGAGGCTGTCAGGTTTTGATTTAAAATCTGCTGGTACTTCAAAGAGTCCATGATACCATGTATTCTTACAAGTTGTCCAGGGCATTTGGAAGTTCAAAGTTCAAGTTCAAAAGGTTTATTTGTCATTTGCAATAACAAGTTATGGCAATGAAATGCTTGGGAAGAAAAGCAGCCCCACAACATCCAAGCTCCACCACCATACTTTACAGTGGGGATGAGGTCAGGGCTCAAATGGGGGAGCCTTATACTAGTACAACACAATTTCTCAAACACAAAACATTTTATTGAGAAGTGCAACTTTTTCTGCAAAACAGAGGTTTTGTACTACAACAATTGCATAAAGAGTTCCAATACTTCTGGAGTTGAATGTACATCATACATGTAATTCATGGCTAATTGTAATACCACAATATGGACAATTTTTAAACAATACTCGTAGCTGGTGTTTCATATTTGGTAATTATATTTAATCCGAAGTATATATAGTAGCGACCTTGGTATGGGCACTAATCGCCCCTCCGAATGGGATATGCCTATTTGGAGTGGGTAGTGCGGCTGGCTGGGAAGCCGAAGGCCACGGGTTTGAGACACTGCCTGTCAGATGCTACAATGTGAATGTTCTTTCAAAACCCCTCAGAAAATGTTTAAAATGTATCAGACTTAAAGCCATTTCATCCGGTCATTCTGAAGATTACTGTGGGGTCAAAGTAATGTTGACTTTAACAATATGAAACCGCGCCAGATAGATAACTGGGAATTCAGTCTTTCCAAAAATATTTGATGAAACATTAGAACTAAGCAACACCTTGTTGTACAGTATACTGACTTCATTTGTTAAAGGGTAAAATCCCTATGGGAATGGGGGATGAAAGAGTGATTGCACACAGAAAGCTACCGTTGTCACACTGCTATCACATATTTTTTAACTCTAGGGATATAGACCTTGGATAGAATCACTATGTGATATTATCAGCCCAAGTGAGCCTGATAGTCAAATTTGACTATCTGCTCATTAACTCTTTTGGGTTATTTTTCTATCTCGCAAAAGCTTTCAAAGACTAATAAAGTGTTTGAAATCCTGTCTATTACAGAATCAAATCATTTCTAGAGTATTTTAATGTTTAATAGTTATTTCTGCATCTGATCAGACCATTTATGCAGACAATGTTGAGCTCTGTTTTCAATCTATAAGCAGTAACTTACTTCTAAAGCAAACACTGCAGAGTTCTGTATATTCCCCTAACCACTAACAGTAAAAAATATGGAAATAGGTTTTCTCATAGACCGTAAAACATATGTTGTTGTTGTTTTTGCAGAAATCACATTCAATTCCCACATCCTTCTTAGTCACCTCTTGATTCTAATATCTTGAAATAAAATTGTAGATAAAATGAAGGTGAAATTTCACATTTATCAATAAATACTGAAAAAATAAACCATATCCCTTTCTTAACCAGTGATTGTGTCAGCCAGTTTGCTAAAAAAAAAAAGCATATTGATGCTGCCTTTTACATGCACAGATATCTTACAAAACACCCATATTCAGATGACTTCTATTTCGCTTCTCAATAACTTTTCTGTTTTTAACAAAACACAGTGGGGTTTACAATCAAACATGCTCCAAACACGAGATTTCAGCATGGGTGCACTACTTCTCATGGTTTCATTAGGCAATCAAAGGGTTTTGAGTCTTTCTATTTTTATAGTATAATATTCTGAGTGTCTGAGTGCAGGATTCAATCAAATAGTAGGTTATTGGCATTGCGGCTTTTAAAGTAATTTCCGATTGAGCCGACACATGCAGCGGTTTAGTATCTTCCAGAATGCTACAAACCGCAATGCCTATAAACAGTGATTGGACTGAATCCCAAACAAACAGAAATGGTTTTTGCCCTGAGTAGAATCAAAAATACGTTTTGCATGATGTGCTGAATAATCACCGGCGTCTCTGTATGGGTTTTTGAGTGAAACAACGATAGTTGTGGGTTTTGGGTTCACATGGCATCATTTATTTCAGACCACTTTCTATATTAAAACATCCACTAATGTTATTTTTTAGACATCCCTAATTAACATCTGGTTTTCAATGCAACTGTCCACTAATGAATGTTGTATGTAACTGGCAGTGATGCTTTTAATGATGCAGTTTGATCATTAAACATCATAGCTGTCTCAGAAGCTCTGCCTAGGGCAAAAAATTTATTTTTTGTCAACTCAAAGTGATGCCCCAAGGATTTAGAGCTGGTTACATTTTTGTAGCCTTTTCTGCACAACACAATACTTTCCTAATGAACGTTAGAATACATCAAAAAGGAGATAGGCAGAGCTAATTGCTTTACCAGAAGAATCCCACTGTGATGTTTGGTTGAATGTTTGTTTGTTTGTTTTTGCTGTTCGTAACAAAAGAAAGGGGTAATGTAAAGTTCACAACAAAGAGAGGCCTGTTTCGGCTCATGAGCACTGATGGGGTAAAACAGTTAAACTAATCTCGTGAGGCATTCATAAGTTATACTCTTCAATGGATAAAGAAATGTATAAATGCAGAATTGTATGCTGCAACTCCCAACTGCGCTGTTAAAACTGAAATGTAGGCTCTCTGCCTCATGGCAAAATGTGAAGAAATGCAGGAAATTAGCTTGATAACTACTGTCTCCTTTTCCCAGGGGTTGAGCATTTGAAAAGTTACTTCCCAAGGCCCAAACTTTGACTCATTAAGCCATGCACTTCCAAAGTCATATTAAAATTCCTAGCATGCTATTTTAATCCCATTTAGTTGGGTTCTGATGTTGTAGGGGTTCCTGATTAATTTGCTATTATAAAACAGCCCCCAAACAATTTGAGAAACGCTTCTGTAGACAGCCTCAAATACAGAATTCAAAGAGTTTTTGGGCCGGTTTCGCAGACATGGATTAAGCCTAGTCTAGGACAAAAAAATCAAGTTCCATAGAAAACCCCATTAAGCATGTTGTTTTAGGCCTTGACTAGGCTTAATCTGTGTCTGCAAAACCGGCCCTCTATGTCTTTAATCACTAAGTACATTTACACATACTTCAAATTGTAGTTGGGGTAAGGGTGTTTATTGCTACCAATAAACAACATAAAGGGACAAAGTACACAAATTCTAACCAACAAAAGTGGAGCAAAACTGTGGATAATTCAACTGACTGGACATGATTTAGAAAGACACACACTTGCCTATATTAAGTTGCACACTTTACATCGCATGTCAGACAAGAAACCAAGCAATGAAGTCCAAACAACTTTTTTTAACACAAAGATCTGTGTTATAAATACAATGCTACTGCATGTGTGTACCATCATTGTGAAATGGAAGAAGTTTGAAACCAAGACTCTTCCTAGAGCTGGGCGTTCAGCCAAACTAAGCAACCAGGCAAGAAGAGCCTTGGTCAGGGAGATGACCAAGAACCCAATGGCCACTCTAACAGCTTCAGAGTTTCTCTGCAGAGATGAGAGAACCTGCCAGGACAACCATATCTGCTGCACTCGATCCATCAGGCCTTTACGGTTGAGTGGTTTGACATAAGCCACTCCTGACTAAAAGCCATATGACATATTGCCTGAATGATTCTGAGAGCATGAGGAAAAAGATTCTCTGGTCTGATGACACCAAAATCAAACTATCAGGCCTGAATGACAAGCGCTGCATCTGGAGAAAAAAGTTAATCTATTTCAATGAATTGGCACAAATTTCTAAAAACATATTTTTCGTCTTTATTGGGTATTGAGTGTAGATTGATGGATTTTTGTGGCGAGCAGTCTTATTGCTCCAGGACAAATGCCTGGTTTCTGAGTCGCCATTGTACAAGGAAACAAACAGGTGGCAGGATTTTGTGTTTGTGACTGACGTGTGCTGCAGGCCTGACAGAGGAGAATATGTGGAACACTGGGTGGCTGGGTGGAAGGGGTCAGCAGGGATCTTTTCTGCATGTAGGACATCGATGGAGGGAGGGTGTCACCTGATGACCCTTTCTGCAGACCTGACAGTGCATTACAGCTTACCCCTGCAGTGGGCAGACTCAGACTCAAACCAGACTCTGATGGAGGAGGTAAGGCTCGACTCCACCACTGATGTTTAGAGCCAGGTCAGAATTAACTGTCTATGGCCGGAACGTGGGTGTTCATCTAGTGAATTCCACTCGCTTCCTGCTACACGTGCATGCAAGAGGCTGTGGCTCTATGACAATTGTTCAGTCTATATTGAATGTGTGTTTTGTATTTTTCGTATAAATTCAGCAAATTTTGAGTAACCATTTCAATCACTTTGAAATTGGTAGGAGATTAAAGAGACAGAATCCCTATTCAGATTAACATTTCTAAGGGAGTGTAATGTGAGAATTGTCCAAGAGGTGTGTAGAACTTTACTAAGACTGCCTGTGCAATGTCAGTCAGAATGTCTTAGTAGCTCAATGTCAGCCAAAGTATGCTATTTAAAATGACAGCCTCATCCCAAGAAGTGCACTACTTTCCATCAGATTCCTTTGCACCCCGGTCAGAAGAAGTGCACTATATCTGAAATAGGGTTCACATTTGGATGACGAGAATATGGATGACGAGTTCATGTGTAGTGGATCAGAGCAGATCATCCCTGCAGTATGCTGGGTTCGATCTGCATGCATCCCTCGTCAGCGCGCCCTTGTCGAGGATTAAGAACTACTTGCTAACGCGACTTAAGCAGGTCATGTCTGATCGGCTTGCGTTCTGCCGAGCTTGGCGTTATCAGACAACGGGGAAGTGTTGTGTACATACACAGTCATATTGTGTTGGTGGTAGTAACCTGTTCTGACAGACCAAGTGGATGAAAAGACAACAATCTCTAGAAATAAGACCAGTATAATTGAATATTCCGATGAATCTGTGTGTGCGTGTGTGTGGCAGGTTGCTTGCGTATGTCTGTGCGTGCGTGCGCATCCTCCTCCCAGGGCTTGATGGGTACCAGACGGGGCCATATTGTAAGTACCGGCCTGGCGCCTGATCCCAGGTCTTATACATGGAAACTGTTAGGAGCGTTACGTCAGCACCACATTCCACACTTTTCCATTCTCACACGCACACACACACACACACACACACACACACACACACAGACATACATACATGGAGGTAACAAGGCCTTTACACGCACAAATACACTGTGAGGAGCGTTACGTCAGCACGGCATTCCACACTTTTCCACTGGCCGGCAGAATGAGCAATCCCAAACAGGATTTCTTCTCCTCTTTTTCCCCATTGAATGCTCTTGTCCTTATATAACCTAACTCTGCTGGCCTACTCTCTCCTCTTTGCTCCCTGTTTCTCTCCTCCCTCTTTTTCTCTCCATTATTATTGTTCTCTCCTGACATTCACCCTCTCTCCTTCTCCCTCTTTTCTTTCTCTTTCTCTCCTGTTTCACCCTTGTTCCTTCTCTCTGTTCAACGCACTTTGTCTTGTTACTCTGCTCTCATCCTCTCCTTGTTTTTCTCCCTTTCTCTCTCTCTTTCCAAACAGTAGACAAGGCAGCCCTAGTGCTTAAGTATTATTTGTGCAGTGACCTGCTACTTCCACTTTGTTCACTTTTCACATAGTTTTCACATGTAAACAACCTATATTTACAAAAATAAATATGCCTTATTAATATAGACCTTATTTAGAAGACACATTTTTTAAAGGGATAGTTTGACCTATATTTGTATTTGGCAGTAATTTCGCTTACCCTTAGTTGTTCTTGAAGGCCCATGGAGTCATTTTTCACAACAAGATCATTACTCCCCTCTGTCCCAGCCTGGCATTAGCATTATTAGCATCCTCCTTCAGGAATTGAAACGGTGCATCCTGAGCAACAAAAGCTGCATTGCAAGTGGAAACCTACTCCAAAACAATTCCAACAAAGACTGGTTGTGTTGTTTACCTAAAAGAACCTGTCAATCTTGTATTCCTCAAAATAATGTTTTCAATTTTGCAAAAACTAATTTTCAACTAAACTGATACTTCCTATGTTTACCAGTCAGTTTTTTTCACAAATGACATCAATCTGCATTTCTTCCAAGAAGAGGAAGTGATGCTATAGCTTTGTGAACAATCCGGGAACAACCACTTACGCCTCGGCCACACCAAATCCGCCATGCACATGCGTAACAACAGACATTCAGTCATTTCCAATAAACAAGTGCGTTATGATGCAAAGACGTACAACACTATGCGCACCCTCTGCAGATGCGTCGCATTTGGGGTGTGTTGGATTTTTCCTACTCGTGCGCCAAGTCGTGTGCATTAATCAAACCAAAACTGTCAATTTAATATCAGCCAAAAAGCATTCTCAGAACAGAAGTGAGTCAATAAATTTGTAAACATATAAAATATTATTTGTAAAAAAGTATGGCCTACATAATTATAATTGTAATGACTAAAACGAATAAAAAACTGCCAAAATACAATGCTCTATACACACTCAAACTACCTATACAGCTTCTGTAGCTAGAACAGTTTGTATGTAGCTAGCAATTTATCCCCAGGTGGCAGACATATGAACTGGCAAACGTGCGGTTGCTAGCTTAACAAAATGTTCAGAAATGTTGTATAGCCAACAAGTTATAGTTACTGACCTGGTAGTTTAATAAGGATTAAATCTTCCTCCATGCATTATTTTTTTAGCATTTACCTCTCAAAAAATTGAAAAGAACAGGATACCCAGCGACTGCACATATCAGCCTCTATTTTTAGATGCGTCATAAATAAAAAAAAATGCCTAGCGATAGGCAAAGGAATTGCAACAAAACGATGCATATACACAACGCAATTGGCGCACTTGGTCTGGCCGAGGCCTTAGCATGAACTAGCTATTGATGACATCATTGCCGAATAACAGAGGCTGTGTGTGGAGGCTATAGAAAATAGTTTGCATAGTGATTATCCATAGTGCCAGTTTTAAGTCACCAAATTCCGCAGCTTGTTTTGTCTTTATGCCGTCATGAAATCGATACTAGCGTGGCAGATAACTGAATTGTGTTTGAAGTGTAATTTGAGTTTGTTTCAGCTTGCAATGCAGCTTTTGTTGCTCGGGACGCACAGTTTCAATTCATGAGTTTGGACGATGCTAATAATGCTAATTCCAGGCTTGGGCAGAAGTGAATAATGGCTTGTGAAAAATGACTATCCCTTTAAGTGATTTACAATCATGCCTGCATACTTGAAGTACAGGTGGTCTCGGGAATGAAATCCACTGTCCTAGAGTTACAAGGGGAATGATGAGTAAAGCCACAAATCAACGGGGAACTGCAGATCAGAATGCGCAGTGGGTCTGTGACCTGCACTTAGAATTCCGCCCTTGGCTCAGTGCTGAGAGAACTATTCCGCAAAGCTCCTAGGTAATCCGTCCTAATGCATTTACGGTTGTCATGGTCACCTGTGTATTACATCGCACCACCAACAGAGAGACGGGGGCATTGAGACTGCAAAACAGTGGGAATGGACCCCAAAAAAAGAACGACTCATCAACGTCAAATGATTAATGTTTGCAGCACAATGAAAGGCGGTGACGGTTGTTTAAATTTCTTATCAGTAGGAAATTTTTCTATTCCATTTATCGTCATCTTAATTTCGATTTCGTCATATTTCTTTGTTAGACATTTACTGGATCATAAAATTCAGCATTTAGCACATTTTGCTGTATGATTTCGTAATTACTTATCATAAAGTGTTGATTAGTCAGCTGTATTTCTTTAAATTATAGACACCCATGCACCCATTCAGAACTGCGACTGTTGAGGAAACACGGTCCAAACCACAGCGCACACGCGAGCGGTTTCCTGTCACAGGGATGAAAATGTCAGTCAGAATTTCACCAGCATGTGTTAATGACTACGAATTTCCATTTGTTTAAGAATAGGCAACTAAAAGTTGTTTACATCTTCAGGTCGTAGACTTACTATGACAGATAGAAGAAGCTCTTCCATTTGTGGTCGATAGAACCCTCGACCGTCTGGCCCATAGCCCAAGTGGCATCACAACACCATACTGATGTTTTTTTCTCAGGTAAGGGAAGGACCCCCCATTAGCCTGCAGCAGTTATGACTTACATTCAGTATTATCCAACGTGGTTTACACTCACAAACGGCAGCCTACATAGACGACGTAGGTGAACCAAGGTGGCATTCTGAATGAACAGCTTCCTCTAATTTAATGAATCAAATGGATCAATGTTGTTCTAACTGAAACAGTGTACGAGATGGGCTGGCTCTGCGCATTGAGCAGCTCAGGTTCGCCATGCTTATGCTGTTTTGGGCATTCAGACTTCTATTACATAACTTAATGCTGCCACCTACTGTTGGCGGTGAGTCAAACTCCACTTCCCATTTCTCCCATTGGGGAAGGTGAAAAGGAATCAATAATTTTGTTCTGTAAGTGCAAATAGATGCGCTGTACGAAATGCATAGTTTTCAGTTGTACTCGGATTACGCTTAACACACGACTTTAGGGATGCCAAGGGGAGTGACAGGGGAAGAAAGAGCGAGTGTGTGAGTGTGGCTCAGTTGGTTCTTTGCAACGCCAGGTTGTGGGTTTGATTCCAACAGGGGACCATTATATAAAAATACTTACAAATATTTACACTAACTCCTGTGTGAAGGTGTGTTAGATGCGGGCTCTACTTTTTCTGGGTAGGCTATTTTAATATTTACGAATGCAATGCCCAAAACAATTTCTTTTATTTTAGGATTTACATTTTCCTATGTGTAGTTCCAAGTACTGTCAAATATTCAACTACATTTACAATTCCAGTCTGATTTACATCTGTACTGTCTTGGTAGATGTATGTGTGTGTTTTTAATATCGCTGTGTGTGTGTAATGTCAAAGTGCTGACTTAAGCAGCAGGGCGTGCTACCGCCTGTCTCTTTAATAGTGTTCCTTTGGTCCAGACTGAGGCAGCACTTTGCTCCATATAGCTCCAACCCTATCAGCACTCTGACCGTCCCCTTGTTACCGAATCCATCAGTACACAGCAGCACATATACAGTACTGAAGCCCAGTCCTATACTACAGCCCTACATCTCAGCCTTATACCTCTCCTATTCCCCTGCTCCATGCCCAACCTTATGCCCCAGTCCTATACCCCAATTCTATACCCTAGTCCTATACCCCATTCCTATAACCCAGCCTTATACTCAACCCTATACCCCAGTGCTATACTACATTCCTACATCCCAGCCTTATACCTGTCCTATTCCCCTGCCCCATGCCAATCCTATACCCCAACCCTATACCCCAGCTCTATACCCCAACCCTATACCTTAGTCCTATACCCCAACCCTATACCCCAACTGTATACCCTAGTCCTATACCCCAACCCTATACCCTAGTCCTATACCACAATCCTATACCCCAACCCTATACCCTAGCCCTATACCGCAACTGTATACCCCAACCCTATACCCTAGCCCTATACCCCAGCCCTATACCCTAGTCCTGTACTACAGCCCTATATTCCTGTCCTATACCCCAGCCCTATATCTCAATCCAATATCCCAGCCCTATATCCCAGCCTTATACCTGTCCTATTCCCCAGCCCCATTCCCCAGCCCTACATCCCAGCCTTATACCTGTCCTATTCCCATACCCCAGCCCTATACTCCAGTCCTATACTACAGCCCTATACTCCAGTCCTATACTACAGCCCTATACTCCAGTCCTATACTACAGCCCTATACTCCAGTCCTATACCCTAGCCCTATACCCCAGGTCCTGTTCCTAAGCCCTCATCAGCACATAGTCAAGCCAAATCGTGTTTATATTGGCCATTTAGCAGACATTAGTACTGCTTTTGTGCTTTTATTTTTAAATCATCACTGACTGCCTAATACTTCGCTGTGTGTGTATGTGTGTCTATAAAGAAAACTGAAAATAACTGAAAATGTTTGAATAATTTATAAGCCTTTGGATATTGAAATGTTCAGTCTGATCCTATGTGTGTTGGGAAACATATTAGAAGATATTTACATACACAGCCCTGATTGGCTGAAAGGTTGTTCTTGATTCCACCCCCTTTCCCGGATGGATTGGCATAGGTTCACAATAATCAAATCACAATTGTGCCATACCAAAATAGGCCAAAAGCTCAATCCCACCTTATTTTTAACTTGTTAATGTAAAAATATCTCAAAGTGACAGGAAATTTAGATTCAGTGACTGGACCTCTAAAGAAGCGATTTACAGTCACGTGTGCACATATCACATGCAGATTTCTCCCATGAAGTGAAAGCACTATCCTGGCATTGCAAGCGTCAACCTCTAAAATTACCAACTGAGTTTCAGAGGAACACAACTCGTCCGGGTGCTATTTAAGCCTACATGTGGTGTATTCTGGGATGGTTGGTCATCGTGATCAGCAATCTATCAGCACATATCCCACAACCCAGTGTATACGCCTTGACAACCCCATCATGGACCACCACAGGGTCACATGTTTTACTCACCCACCCCAAGGACATAGGATTATATAACCTGACACTGTACACACACACACACACACACACACACACACACACACACACACACAGATTATGGAGGCTGACGGCACTTTGATGTGACAGGCTGCTACTCTCTGTTATCATGTCCCTGCTCTCTGGCGATGACATCAGAAACACACGTGGGCTATTTCTGTTCGGTTGCCGGGTGAAAATGAGGTCATGTCTGATGTGCTGAATGTGATGAGAAAGAAAAGACCCGTATCAAACGTTTCATGCAATGATTAGTCTCGTCAAAACAGTTTTGCTTGGTGCAAGGCACCCACATAGTTTTGACTGGATGTCAACTCGTAAAAGTGGATTTTCTCACTGAACAGTGAGAACTGTTTTCGCGTAACACTATTTCTGCGGGCCAACAAATGTAAACATTTATGCACTGTTAATGAAGCCCTTTGGGAAAAAGACATTTGCTGTAATGGCAAATAGTATTATTTATGAAATTATATAAAGCCATTTCTGATTCAGATCCTCTTCCCTTTGTCTGTGCTCTTCTCTTCTCCATTCCCAGCCCTAGTTCTAATCTTACCTCTGTTAACCTTTGACCTGTCATACACCATCCTCTCTTTCCATTTGTGAGAGTAAGTGACTTCAGACTGTAGGCTAATTGGCATGTATGTGATGTCAGTCATACTAGGGCGTCCACGCACTCCGTCTGCCCACAACTTGACATTTTTTATTTATTTTTTTGTTCCTGTAATTCGACCGAATTCAACACCCAGTGTCATATCAACAATTCATGTAAGGCAGGGGAAATGTTAAGGAAATGTTATGGAAGGAAAAGAGTTTAAAAACTGCTCTTTTGTCTCTCTGCCAACATGAGGCGTGTTCAATTTCGACAGTTAGCAGTTTGCTAAGCCCATAAATGACAGTATACAGTCATTGTGAATTTGTCAGATCAGACCTTCTGAAATAATATTTGTGAAGTTGTGCATTGACTCCTCGCCTTGCCTTCTTACATACACCTCCTCTGTACTTCCGTATTTCCTTTTCCTTCCCTCTCTTCCCAACTCCCCCCCCTTTCTCTCTCCTCCGATGGGTGAGTGGAGGAGGCTGGAGCCATGCAGGGCAGCAGACATGAGTAATGTGGCTGAGACTGACTCAAAACACTCAGACGTCAGTGTGGAGCCTTCCATGACTCACACATACACGCGCACACACACACACACACACACTGCAACTGGTAATAAAGACAGTCCGATGCCCGGAGTGCACTGTGCAATGTGTTTCCTTTGATCAGGAGGTATCCCTGGTAGACAGTTTGGACCGACTATGGATTTGTCTGTCAACAATTACCTCAGAGGGTTTACCGTAACAAAAACACAGCTACCCTAAAACTATATTAACACTGTGTAGCTAGCTGTTTATATTGTTCCATCTAACTACAGGAGGCCTTATAACAGAGGAACTGGCAGTGCAATAACCTTTTTAATTAGTTCTTTAATTGCCATGTTAAAGGCTGGGAAGTGCAGTTCAAGTTAGGCAGCAAATTACACGGAAATGCAGTGGAATTGGAGGTGCTGGGTAGAGTTTTGCCCCGTGGCCACGTTGTGTGTTCGGTGCGACGTGCTCCTGCAGCAATGTTCACCTTGAGTGGAGAAGTTCTAACGCGGGTGAAATGTGAGCGCAGCTTCTTTGTCCTCTGAGGTAGAATAGGATGTGACCACAACACCCAGAATGGAAACACGGAGTCAGCTGGATGATGGAGTGATTCTCGTCAGATAAACACACAGACACACACACACAGAAACACACACACACACACACACAGACACGAAAGAAAACACAGACACACACACTGACACCCATACCCAAACGCACACAAACAAAGTCCACGGTGATTCTCCTCGGCTAAATGTCTCTGGTCACGCCACATACACACTGTAAATATTTTACCTCAGCACACAAATCAAATTGACATTTAAAAAAAAAAAGACTTTTCTTTTAAAGATTTATCTCTGTCACCCAGGAGTGAAGACAACACTTTCTCCACATTGCATGTCTGCTCATGACACAGAGCTGGAAATTGCTTGCTGCTTTGCCCTTGACTTACATTGGGAAAGGCCTGCCGTCTGAAGGCCACGTACTATTAGTCTGTGAATATGGCCCAGACACATGAACATCAGTACCTCACATTTGCTCTGATAACTGAGGACATTCAGGTGAGGTGCAACTGTTTCTGATGGCACATGCTTTATTGACACTTGCAGCCACGTAGTAAGGCTCGTTTAAAAGTTGACTTTAGTACTGTGACGAGGTACATCTGTTCCAAAGTGGTCAGAAACAATCTAACATTTACTGTACTAATCCCCAACCCTAAACCAAACTGTAACCTTAACTCTAACCCTTAACCTTTACCTAACTAACCTTAATAAACTTACCCTCCACGCCTAAACAGGAACACACAAAGGAAAACACACACCTCCGCTTTGCATCTATTATGGATGTATTATTTATGCAGGAGTAATGTGAGGTGTCTCTGTGTTAATGCCTGCTAATGGCTTTTAGACTTAACTGCCGCTGGCAATGAATAAATCATTCCAGTGACGACACCAGCCACACCCCTCCCCTACTACTTCTGTTTACCAACTCTGTAGTAGTGAGGAGTGTGTGTGCGTGTGCGTGTGTGTGTGTGTGCTTGTGTGTGTGTGTGTGCTTGTGTGTGCGTGTGTGCGTGCGCACATGCGTGCATGCGTGTACGTGCGTGCATCTTTAGTCGTTCCCAAAACAACAGCAGGCATTGGGAAACAAAAGGGTCAGTGGGTTTTTAAGTATGCATGAGGTACATCAGGTATATAGTTCTTTACCTCACCATCGGGCCAAAACAACACTACCATACCATGCTGGTATTTCTCCCACGTCAACATGAGTGCCGTCGTCCATTCTGAGGTGGCATCCCAGAATGGGTCTTAGAAGAGAGGAGGGGTGAAGAGGAGGATTGAGGCTGGGATGGAGCCATATCGATTCTATGCGTCTGTATTGATGGAGAGATGTGTTTCAGGAAGTGACCTTGGCAGGCCCAGGAGACAGAACCAACCAACATCCACCTGGCCAGGACGTCGCCCTGTCTTTCAGTGTGCTCTATCAGACCAATACTAAAAAGCCTGGTATTTTCTAGAAAGCCAGCAAATCTCTTGAAGCACATGAGAGCTTGTTATGTATGTATCATATGTATCTTAACAGCCATTACTGAAAAAATGGAATGGAGACACAGATGATGAAATTAACAGACATTTTGTAAGGAATCAAGGGGACGGAAGAGGATTCAAGTGCAGAGCGCAGTGTGTTCATTACGCTGAACAAGGGGCTTCAGGCAGGGTCATACAAAGCAAGCAAAGGCACAGGTAGGGCGAGGCATTGACCAGGTGGAGGACAGGCAGGAATCAGACACGGGCGAGGACGGTGGAAGCAGGCGAAGGTACAGGAGGGGCGAAGGCTAAAGACGTAGTCGGTGAGAACTTCCAAAGCAAGGGTCGTAGTCGAATCTCCAAAAGGCACTGTAACAATAGGGCAGGCACAAACAATCTCACAAAGGTTTGGTGGAGACTGCTGGTCTTAAGCACTGTGGCTGATAACAAGGAGATAACAAGCACCAGGTGATCACAATATTCAGGGGAATGGGATCTGCCAGAGTGGACGTGGCCAGTTGTCTGTGAGGGTGTGTTGTGCTGGGGAGAGAGCAGATCCCCCGTCGGACCCACGGATCTTACACAATTTCTTAGTTTTTCACAAAAATGTTTGAATCATATAAATCTTTTTCTCGTTATAAGGTAAATAATCACATTTTATTTTAAGTGTCAAACATAAAATATAAGAGAATTTCCCAAGATTTCACTGTTTATTTCAGGGTCCCTGTGAATTTCAAAAGCACCCTGATTAACCTGATCTATCTATCTATCTATCTATCTATCTATCTATCTTACTAACAGGACTGATAAAACATATATGTTTTTCTTTAAAAACAGCTCTCTAAATTATCTTGCTTAAGCAATAATTTATGGGTAATACCATATAATACCATATATACCATGGCTAAGAGCTGTTCTTAGTCCCAAGGCATTGTGGAGTGCTTGGACACAGTTCTTGGCTGTGGTATATTGACAATATACCATAAACCCTGAGAAGCCTTATTGCTGTTATATAACAGTTACCAATGCAATTACAACAGTAAAATAAGATGTGATGTCATACCCATGCTATACAATCTCATGAACAATGGCTTTCAGACAATCACCCTTCAAGTTATAAAATAACTTTAGGTCATGCCACTGAAATATAAATGACAGCGTACTCAAAATGAGTTAAAATACCTATTTCAAATAAAAGTTACAGAAATGCATGGCCTATGGTGGTCCAGGGATCTAAGCTGTGTCATCTGGTGCACATGTACATCTGCAGCATGGGCTCAAATCTGTGCCACTGCTCTTTCGATAGAAAAAATGTTTTGCCATTATTTGACCAGTTAAGTATGCTAAGAACATATTTACAGACATACTTATTTAATGCAGGGAGCATTTGCTCAGGGACAGAACAACAGTGATTTTCACCTTGTCAGCTCTGGGATTAAGACCAGCAGCCTATAGTTAGTGCCTCAGTGTGCTTGACCACGACTCTGCCAGCCCATCTACTAATGCATAAAATACTGGAAAAATAGATGTACAAAAGTAGCAAAAATTGCCTCTTTTGAACAATAGATAGTATTCATGCCCCCCTCGTTCATCAGTTGAGATGAATGCCACAAAGAAACATCCCGCAGCTCTCTCTAGTGGTCATCTGTGGTACTACAGCAGCACTGAGAACATTCCCCCAGCTACACTGTCTATCACCACTTTGACTCCGCCTTTTGAAGAGCTGATTGGAGCTAACCAGGGCAATAAAGCGTCAGTTGACCAATGCTGTGACTCTGCCTACTGTTAACAGGGCTTCTGTACTCAGCGCTCCCTCACACGCCTGTGTTCAATTGTTGTTTATAGGATCCAGTGGGGGGGGAAGTGAGGAGTGGGGATACGGAAATGACTGCCACTGTTAAGTCCCGCTCTGATGGTTTTTCGAATATCAGCGAGAGGGAGACAGAGAGGGAGTAAATGAGGGATGGAATGGAAAAAAAGATAAGCATATATCGGGAGAGATAGTAGAGAAAGGGAGCGAGAGAGAGAGAGAGAGAGAGAGAGAGAGAGAGAAATACTTAGGAGAAAGGATGGGAGTCATCTCAGCAGAGAAGAGTACAGATGGATTGTCTTCTATGAGACTGTCAGGGTTTTAAGATTGATTGTCCATATTGTGATCGAGGGAGATTAGTTCAGAAGAGAACAGTGAAACATTTAACAGATATAAGGATCATGGTAAGACTGAGGGGAAGAAGGGCCTAAGTCCATGCCAAGGCTTTAATAGCTCAATGGGCACACAACCAAGATTTAACCATATATTCACCTGAACAACTATTATACAGTGTGGTTTGGCAGATGCTCCGTGGCCGACCGGAAGGCCCTGCAACGGGTGATGAAAACCGGCCAGCACATCACTGGTGCCCAGCTCCCATCCATCGTGGACCTCCAGTGCAAGCGGTGTATGCGTAGGGCGCGCGGCATCAACAGGGACCCTTCACATCCATGCCACAAACTGTTTGCCCTCCTACCATCAGGCAGGCGGTACAGGTCTCTTCATTCCCGCACCAGCAAGCTCAGGAACAGTTTTTTTCCATCTACTGTAACACTGCTGAAATCTGTGACCCAACACTAACCAATACCCACCCGCCCAGCGCTTAGTACTGCTTCTCAGGGTCCTTGTTGCAGTACTCTTTGTACTACTGGACTCTGACACTGCTTTGCAAAGTCTGATAAGCAAGTTTTCAGTTGTTACATGTACATGTCTACCTCGGGAACCTCATTGCTGCTATCCCAGAATTTTAGTTGCACATGCTATCTTGCACCTTCAATTTGCCTAGAATTTCCATTTGTACTTGCATTTGCCTTCATTACACATTTATACATCCCACTTATAACATGCATTGGTCTTAATTGTTTCTCTTGTACATTTTATGCCATCTTATATTTACACTTCTGGTTAGATGATAACTGCATTTTGTTGTACTGTACTTGTACTTGTTCAATTACAATAAAGTTGAATCTAATCTAAAAAGTGTATGTTGTGTATATATCACCAATGTATCAAGATGTGTAGAGTATCACGAAATAAGGCAAATTACTTTACATTACTATGCATTATGCGTTACTTCCTAACTAGCTGAAATCAAGATGTCTGTAAACAGTACATTTGACGATATGACGTCATACCAATAAAGTGCAATTCATTTTCTTCTTTGAACTACATATCACATTGATATCCGTAGCACTATAGGTGACGTAACAACACGCAGTCGCACAAGGGAAGGGGTTGATCGGGTCGGATCTGTGTTTACTTCCGGATTTGGTTCGCAGCAGCAGCAGCGGAAGATCGCTGCTTGTAGCTAGCGGTTTCAACTGTAGAGCTAATACAGTGGAGATGTTTCATGACAGTGTAGCCAGATAAGCTACACCAGCGGCAGCCGAAGACTATTTTCATTATATCCAGCAATCAGCGAAGGACATTAGGCGCGACAGCGGACGGCGACGTGAAGTGAAGCCACGGGATACTTCGCCGACCGGAAAGTGGAGCGAGACCGCAGCCCGTTCTCCTCCACTCGTCGTCGAGCTCAAAGTCACTCAATGCTGCGCTCATCTTGCTCGCCCCCGGCGCAGCACCACTGCTCCTACTAGCTAGCCAGCTGTTCAGTTTATTGTAAGCGCAGTCAGATTAAAAAAAGAACACTACCACCAGTGATAGGTTTTTGATTTTTTACGACCATATGTACAAAGACACACCGACGATACACAGACAGTGACACCAATTCAACAAGAAGAGAGACAGGAGTCGGGGCCAGGCGGCGAAGCGAGGTTGGCCGGGTAAAGTAGGGGGTCGCCTCCAGCAACCCTTGGTGGATTTATCCTTAGCTCGATACAAATCATGGATTGGTTAATGGGGTAAGTACAGCTAACACGTCATGTCGGTGACAGCACGTACATATAGCACATATAATAATATTGTTTTGTCTGGTAATACTACTTTGACAGCAACAAAACAAACGATGTTTACTGACTGTACTGTATAAGAAAATGCAAGCTGAACAAGGCTATCACTATCAGTGGAAATAAATTCACTTTCTACTATGGCTAGTTACCTTACTTACTATCTGAATGGCTAACTAACTAGCCAGCTAAGTAAAGTTAGCAAGAGTTCATCATGCCGTGTTCTCGTTTTTGGGAAAAGGTACAGTAACGTTAACCAGCCAGATGATATTCGAGCATCCCGTGGCCTGTTACACAGCCAGCGGCCCAGATTAGATCGTGTAAATGTATTTCTCTAGAAGCCTGTCACTCTGACCACTCTGACACTGGCTACATTTATTTTTAGACCGATTTATGAAACTGGCTCGCAAGTTAGTGGTTCTCTTTGTAACGTTATTTCCTCACAAGGTGCATTATTTTGACACCGTTTCGACTGGTTTCAATGTGGTAGTTGGCTAGCTAGCTTGTTAGTTAGCTATTTAGCTAGCTAGTTACTTGCTTGTTACGTTGGCTTCGTCTTCACTGATATTGACTGTAAATGGCTGTACAGTTAGCCATAGCTACTGCTGTAGCTAGACTCTGCTAAGCTGCCTAGCGTCATTGACACAAGTCACAACACAGGCCCGGTCGGTCTATGTAGTATGTTCGTTTTTGTTTTAAATAAGTACTTGTTAGTTACTATAGATTGCATTTTGTCTATGGCGGTTTAGTTAGTATGGATTCATTTTCTTGTAGCTAAAGGCAAGCCAGGTGACATGCTGATATGGTTTTGGTGGTGTCATAGAAAGGGACGACTCTGGAGCGGCTAATGTGATGCTGACCAGTCAATTTATTTTGAGGGAAAACGTTCGTCTTTAGCGTGTTTGATAATGGATTTTAGTTAGATTTCTGCTGTGGTTTGTATTTGACAGGTGATTTCATAGACCGTGCAAATTTGGCAATTACAGACCATTTCCCTTTGACAGTTATACTGCAATACAAGTGTATGGTAGACATTGCCATTGGCCTTAGTTTTTTTTTTTTTT